>JASDQU010220488.1:17982-31606 GCA_032191745.1 Picea mariana
AGGTAACATGTGATGTAGTGTCATTAATAGAATGTGGAATGGTCTTAGGTAGTCCATATTTATATGATCGTAAGGCAATCTTCTACAGGACAAAGAATTAATATCAATTAACCAAAGCAGTTCAAGATTATGTGGTTCATGCTCATCATGTTAAGGCAAATAAAACACTTCAAACGATGGATCAATTAAAGAAGGAAGTGCAAGCAAGAAACAAACCAATAATTGTTTCAAATGAAGTAATCGATCTTAATCAAGAACAAGAAATGATTGTTGAATGGAAAATCAATCATAAGTTGCTTCAAGATAAGCTCATGTCGTGCAAATATTTCAAGTATATCATTTCATTTGCAGTCATCTTTTTGATGCAGTCATTAGTAATTTTGTCTACATGGATGATAGTGGCTTCAGTAAGATGTAATAGGGTTCAAATGGCTAACAATATACTGTCAGTTGTCATGATTGTGTTATAGTTGATCTTGATGAGACAGCTGCACAGGACAGAGTTCTGAGACACAGGACAAGCCTAGTGGCCTATCCCGAGCTTGTTGACTGGTCAGTAACCTTTTGGGGACCAAAAGGTCCTTTAGTGGGGAGGTGTGATCCAAAATTGGATCCAGGAGAATGACAGGGCTAAAAAAGGCTTAAAAATGAAAGTGCTCAGAATTTGACAAAACTAATGCCATTGTGTCTGTCTCGTTCTCTCGATTTCAGCCATATATTTACTTTCTCAAAACAGACTCCGTATGTGAAAAATATTGCATGGAAATCGGATTCTTCTATGGCAAAAGTCAATGGTCAACTGGCAAATGAATAAGTGCCACATGGCACTTCACTACTGGTTGGCATGTAAAAAGTATTTTGGGGTCCATGGGATTTGAACCTCTGACCCATGCCTAGATCCAATTCTTTGGAAAAGTTCAAATACCAACCTGCCAAAGTCAAATTGGTGAAAAAAACCCACTTTTCTATAGTTTTGGGTTCAAATGTCCAAAGGAGGGTGCAAGGGGGCTAGGTCTAAGCCCCAAAAAGAGGTTTCATGACAGGTGCACACCCAAGGGATAATTCTATGCATGCCCAAGGGGCCGATTAGCCCAGATCACATGAATGGCACCCCAAAATCAGGAGCTACAATTAAGGGGGTTGGCGCATAAGCACTTGGAGCACTGGCACTTGGCCATGTGGCCCCATATGACCTGGTAAAGGGGGCGTGCACCCTGTTAGAAGGAGATACTCTGTATTTTGGGTTAAAAGTGGGTTTTTAACATTACAGAGTGGATTTTGACTGATATTATGCCCAAAAAATGGAGATTTTGGCCATTATTGGGAGATATTGGGCTCTTTTTTAGCCCAGATTTTGGGAGGAAGTTGGGGATGGATAACCAACTTTAGATCTATAAAAACTAGGCCTTCTTGAGGCCATGGAGGATATTCATAGTAGAGTTATGCTGAAGGGAAGCCAATCCAAAACCATTTTTATGCAGGGAAGCTGTTGGGGAGCAGACACTTGCGGGCCATTTCTGGGATCTCCGGTCATCTGTTTTACGTGTCGTTTCTTCTACTGGGTTCTAGATATCTGGAAGAACATGAAAAGATCAGTCTTGTAGCCTAATGGCACTACTGCGATGTACTTTTGATCTTTGAACAGAAATAAATAAGCCTCCCCCACTGAGACAAAGGCCCGAAGGCGTAGGCAATTTTGTGTCGAACTTCATTATCACTTCTCTTGTTATGGTTTGTTGTTCTTATTGCTTCAGTTAAGATATGTATTATGTATTATGGCTGTGATATATTCTCTCATCTTCATCCTCTTTCATTCAACTTCATAAATGGTTAATTAACACATGCAATTAATAACTCAACCACAGTCATTAAAAGATCTTTCTAGATCAGTCATTATCAATATGGAGGGAAACCTAGACTTGACAATCCTACATGTTTAGAAAGTGTTTAAAAGAAGAGGAATAGATTGATTGGATTGCAGAAAAGAACATGTACTTAAATTTTGATTACAGTTAAGAGCTTAGGGGAGTGAAAGTTGCTTGAACAACATTGAATGGTCAGGCATCATTATGGTGGAATGATCTATAATTAGATAGGTAGAAGCTAGGGAAGGATAAAATCAGGAATTGAAACATAATGGTGATGGAACTGAAGTGAAAATTTATATCCATTGATTTTTCATTGAATTTGCTAGGAACATTGCACAATTTGAGACATAATGATTTTTTAGTTAAAGAAAACACAAAGGAGTTCAAGTATTTGGCCATAAGATTAGGAAAAAATGAAAAAAGTGAAGATGTAATTCTCAAGTATGTGAATGGAATTAGATTGTCAACTCAATATGAAACAAGTATGGTGAGACTTTATTCAGTGGTAGAAGTATATCCATTGGTGTTGAAGGTAGAAGAGAAATTGGAAAGAAAATGATAACTTTTGAAAGGAAGAGAACAATGGAGTGGAACACAAGATGAAGAGGCCACTGCACAGAAAAAATTCCAAAGGAAGTTACAATGTTAATGGGGAATGAATATATGTCATGGGTAGGGGAACAAGATTTAGTGGAATATTTTTTAAATGTGGAATATATGCCCTTACAACAATACTACTACATGAGTTCTATTTCCCCTTTAGCCTACACAACCAATGAATGGAATATCCTTCTCTTCCATGTGATCCCTCAGGCTATTCTATTTCCTCTTAGATCTCTAGTACAAACTGACTATGAAATATCAATTTTGGGAACTTCAAGGATTCCCAACTATAATTACTAGTCTCAATAGAATCATTTTCCTGGGAACATGAACACAATTTCTCGCATATGTTCATGGCAATGAACACCTATAATTTTTTTACACCATACATGTAATAACTCAACCCACACCTAGGCTCTCAGAGAATATCTTCTCCCTAGGAACAGTGACTAAAATCCCCTTGAATAACCAAAATACATGCATTATATTTTCATGTCAATAATGCACCATGTGGATTCCTAAGAAGCTCGCATATAACACTTGGAAATCCATCCCAAGGCTACAAATACTTAGGATACTCTAAAGTACATACAACTTTGTCTTAGGAACAAAATATTACTATTTTTGCTTTCACCACTTTTCCATCCCTCTGAGCCCCCTTTCATTCCCCTCTTGTGGAATCATAGCCCCTCATTTTCTTGTCCTTCCTTATCTATAGCCAGTGATGTATATTATTATTAGTATCTTTGATGTACAACATTTACATTTCTTAGTCCTTGGCCATACTGTTTGGCTCACAACGTAA
Organism: Picea mariana; assembly: GCA_032191745.1. Lineage (NCBI taxonomy): Eukaryota > Viridiplantae > Streptophyta > Pinopsida > Pinales > Pinaceae > Picea > Picea mariana. The sequence continues at coordinate 21,259 of JASDQU010220488.1, forward strand.
ATCACATATATACATTACATTATATTTTTGGGGATGAAAACTGGGGTGTTCCTTATTTTTTCACTATCCAAGTACTAGATGTTACCTTAAAGGTGTCCATATATACTATATTTTTAGATCAAACTCAAAATAAAAATAAAAAATCGATGGAATACACATCCCAAGGTACTTCCCCTAATTTCAAGGATGACACGTGAGGGGAAGTACCTTGGGATGACATGGGCGATAAACTAGCCATTTGCATTTTTGGCAACCTTACCTAGCAAGGACATCAAGTGAGGCCCATATAATATCTATAGAGGCATCCAACTTGGGGACTTCACCCCGTGACCTATTGCTTATAATTCATAACACTCAACCACTCAATCTAACCCACAAGGCTTTCAAAACTCAAAATAACTATGGGTAAACTCCTTGCATTACATCTTCGATCTCCACTAGACCTTTACTTATCCCATGCATTTTTCTGGAGCATTGTGTGATTATTTATGTCCAATACACTCTTTTTTTGTAGCTAGTATTGCATTCATGGGGACTTCACCTTGTTGACCAATACCTTATCATGTTCATTCATAAAGGGGGTTTTTAAATTCTGAAAAATCAAGTCAATATATTGTAGGTATTGGAGGGGATGTGTGGGGTCTCAAGGGGTTTATAGGTATTGGAGGGTATAAAAAGGGATATCTAGTAAAAATAGGGGTTTCTTTTATTGGAAATATGTATTGGGAGGGGGGTTCAACAAAAGGATTTTGGGAGGTATTTTTTAATATCTACTAAAATTAGGGGTATTATTTAATATCCCACAAATGCAAGCGCTATGTCGCGGGTTCAATGAGTGAAGACCCCATGATTGCATTATTTTATTTTTCCTTAGAATATCACAATCCTTAATATTCTTCGTTCCGGTTACTCATTTTTTCAGTCCATGATTGATTTCTAGGCCATAATTGATTGGCGGCCGATGTTAGTATTTTGATTTCTAGGTCATAATTGATTGGCGGTCAATGTTAGTATTGTCTCATACGTCGCAATGTCCTTTCAATCGTCTGGTTGAGGGTTAACCTCAGAACTTTATGGGAAGCTTCGATACGAGGCCATCTCAAAAGCATGACGACCATCCGATTAAGGGGAGATGAATGACCCATGATGTTCATCAAACTATACAGGAATGTCGGAAGTATTAATGAATGTTTGGCCTTCCACCACGTGAGTGAAGTAACCAAGGGTTTTTCACAATATCCAACTGTGTCAATGAAATAAGAAAGGGTTTTTAACAATCACAATACGCAACTCTATGTCGATGTTGTCCACGTGTCTAGAGTTTTGAATTTGATTCCATTTAATTCATTCAGAATTTTGATATATAATTATGTGGAATGTGTTCTTTTAGGGGGAGTTCTCTCTGACTTTTTTTGTCGTCCACCAAATAGAACTCGTCATCTGTATTAAATTTGATGTACAACAAATCCTCTTCCATAGCCATGCCATGTATGTGCTCTCACTTCACTTCACAAACTCCACTTCACTTCACTGACTGTATGTGCTCCCACTTCACTTCACCAACTCCACTTCACTTCATCGACTCCACACCACTACTTCATCGACTCCACACCTCACCTGCTCCCCACAACTAGATACACTCTAACAATCCTTCACCGACTTCACACCGCTACTTCACCGACTCCCCACAACTAGATACACTGCAACACTCCGCTAGATACACTGCAACATTGGTCACAACTGCACCCAAAGTGGATTCCTTCCCTAGTTCCAAATTGGTTGTGCCTAGCCTGGGCATGGTGGAACAGAAAATAGTCAAAGCAAATGTGCCTCCTAAATTGTAGACGTGATTGAACCTTGCACTTCTAAGTGCTTGGTCATTTACATGGCAGGTTTTGTTCTCCACCTCTCCTTTGAACTATTGGTTTCTTCGACTGTGTTGGACGATTTATCATTTTTTTCTCGGTTTTTGTAGGTGGTTCCAGTGTATCTGTCCGAAATGGCCCTACCATATTTAGAGGAGCGCTTAATATAGGCTTCACATTGTTCACAAATCGGCATGCTGGCAGCTAACCTGATAAACTATGGCACAAATAAAATCCAGGGCAGTTGGGGATGGCTGGCTTCCCTAGCCCTGGTAGTGGTTCCCGCAGGCATAATGATAGCAGGATCGTTGGGGCTTCCAGATACACCCAATAGTCTAATTGAGAGAGGGCACATGGAAAAGGGGCGAGCAATGCTTGAAAGAATACGCGAACTAACGATTTGCAGGCAGAGTTCAACGATATCGTTGAAGCCAATGAAATGTCGAAAATCTTAAAACATCGCTCCTTCCTGGAAGAAGTCACCGAGCATGACCTCTTTGCTACTCTTCCTCATACCAAGTCACGACCTTTCTGTTAGATGTAATCATTTCACTGCCTCTATGAAAACGGTAAATCGGTGGCTTGACCTTTCAAGACTCAAGACACCATCGGTGGATTTGTTAGCGGTGGCTGCCTTAACCTTTGCAGGCCACGAGACACCATCACCACTTGATTAAATCTTTTTATAAGATCAAAGGGGCATTTTTTTTGGTTTAAATACCTAAAACGGATTGTAAGAGATATAGTGTGAAAGCACATTGAATAGAAGTTGCTATTTTTTATTTGGAGGTGTTTTCTCCATTGATTCATTTTTGAGTTCGTAATCTTGTCTGATTCATATCTCCTACTTGTTGTTCATCGAATTAAGTTTTTTTTTTGGATTCTCTATATTGTTTTTAATTTAAGCAACTGTTGTAATTATTTGGAGTGCACGGAGTTCTTGAGTTTCAAAACTCCAAACCCGAAATGGGTGATTTTAATATAAAGGCATATTGAACCAAAGTTGAGATATTTGGCATTCAGAGTTTACTTGTTAAAAGTGCGTGGAGTTATTTAGTCTCAAAACCCTGAACCCGAATTGGTGAGCCCAAAGCTTATTCGCCTTTCACGATTTGGGATGACTTGTTGCATTTTCCTTTTGCGTTGGGTGTTTGTAAACCCTGAAACCCCGAAGTGTTGGGCCCACAACTTATTCGCATTTCGTGATTCGGCAATTCATGTGGTGTTTTGTTTTTGATGTCTGGCATTTGTAATAGTTGAATGCCGAACCCCAATTGAACTCCGATTTTTTACATTTGGTATCAGAGCTGCTAGTCCATCCTACAATTGCTTAGTTCATTGCAGATTGTTCCTGTTAGTGCCAAAATTTTATCCTTTTGTTTTTCCTGCACGGAATGTTTTCAAATTTTTATATAAATGGCTGCGTCTGGTAGTAGTTCTTCTCAAGTTCAAGTTCATGTTCTGAACGAGAAGTCATAGATTCCAGGTATATTCGGATGAGTATGAGTTTGCATTCTCATGATTTGTGGACCTATGTTATTGATGGTTATGCTGAACCAGTTGATGCAGCGATAGAACTGGCTTTCTCTAATGCTCACCGTGTTTTGCTGAAAGAAAATAGGAAGAAGGATAACAAGGCCCTTGGATTAATCCAGCAAGGATTAAATGAATCCATTTTTACAAAGATTTCAAGTGTTGCATCTTCGAAGATGGCTTGGAATATTCTTGAAACCTGTTATCAAGGTGTGTTCAAGGTGAAGACAGTCATGTTGCAGAACTTGAGAACTAGTCCATATACATAAATCATATTGTAATCAATCATATATCACATGTCATAAAAAGAAATACTCAAACAAGTACAACCACTCTCTGACTCAATCTAGAGTCCAAGGAATTCCATTGATGCCATCAGCATCCATAACCTGTCATGTGTCCTGCACAATCAGGTGAACAAGTCCATAATATATGTCAATACATATACATCGGAAAGTAACAATAAATCACAATACATAATCATCACCATATATAACTCATAATAAAAATGAAATCATAATGCACCATAACCGGATCACTTGCACGCAAGTGTCCTCAAATAATAAGTCAATGAAAGTGTGCTTAGTAGAATGGGATGTTACAAAATGTTACCATAAAAAAAGGTACCCTCTACCACGGATTGATGATATTTTCAATCAGCTAAAAGGAGCAAGGATATTTTCCAAGTTTTACCTAAGGGCTCATTACCATCAAGTGAGAATTAGAGAATAAGACACCAACAATACAACATTCAGGACAAGGGTCGAGCATTATGAGTTTGTTGTGGTGTCATTTGGATTGAAAAATGCACCAGTTGCATTGATGTGTCTAATGAATGGAGTGTTTATATATTACTTGTAAAAATTCATCATTGCACTCTTGGATGATATTCTTATCTACTTCAATACAGAGGAGGAACTTGAAAAACATTTCAGTATCGTGCTATAAGTGTTGACAGAGAACCAATTGTATGCCAAGCTAAACAAGTTCATTTTCTATCAATGAGAAATATATTATTTGGGCTATGTAATATCAAAGGAAGGCATGGAGGAGGACCCTAAAAATATTCAAGAAATCAAAAGTTGTCTTGTTCCAAAGAATGTCTCCAAAGTGAAATCTCTTATGGGATTAGCAAGATATTATAGGAGGTTCACTATAGATGTTGGTTCTAAGGTCTGCACCTGACTGCTAAAGGGCAAAGTTAGGCCACCTATTAGTTTATAATGATTGCTTCTTTTAACTTTTTTTTGGTTGGTCAGAGGGTTATTCTATCAAGACAAAGGTAAGGATGGGTTGGCAGAACGATATGGATGAGGGCCCTCCTTGTCTGATGGCACACTAATGATAGACCAGTGAAATAATATAAAATAGAGGGAAACAACAAACTACTCAATGAATAATCTGTAGCAAGAAGTTCAATACTTAAAATATCATTTCAAGACATCAAACATGTATCAAAACAAAATAACTCCCATAAGTTGAAGAAAAAAATTCTTCACCAAAGCATTAGTTGTTTGATACGTTGCATATCAGTAAAAATAAGTCATACAATAGTTGAAAGGAAATGAAATGTACATTGCACAAATTAAAAATTGTATTCAAGATAAGAATGAAAACACAGGAAGAGTTGAATGAAACATTGTCATCAAGAGTATGTTCATTGGGTAGAGAGATTTAATCCATGCATAAAACGGGTCCAACCAGTCTATTGTGTTGTTATTCTTTCTTCAAAAAAACCCAACCTTTACAATATCCAAAAACTAACTATTTAAAAGAGTTGTAGAGGCTCTCGTCCTTAGGGGACTGAGACCTCAATCTAGGGAATTGTTCGTAAATAAAATAATTAACTTCAATAAGACACCAGACTTAATCAACAAGAGTGGTTCATATAACACATAGAAAACCACTCTTCCATCTAATCTAGGAAAATGTTGGACTTAATCAAATAAAACTACTATTGTCTTTGCGACAGAACTGATGCATGTGCTGGAGGAACTGAGTGGCTGAAAATAGGCCTCGGAGTGATACATAAGAGCTCTGTGTTGAACGACGACATGTCTTCCAACTATTGGAGGCCACTGGGGATAACCAGCTGCATGAGCAAAGCTTGTTGAAGTGTCTATGAAACTAATCTGCGTCGACCTGTGACTGAGACTTAGCTCTTTGTTTATGAATGAGATTTTGGAAGCCAAGCACACTTTGTAATGACCCCATCAACTGCCATTTATAGATGTGAAATAGCTTCGCTGGAATGGTTGTCGGCCCATCGGACATGAGGGGAGATGTGGAGGTGAGCATCCAATTGGGAGACGGGATAAATGGACACGAGAGTAGATGACTTATGAAGACAAATGTAAAAGTGAGAGTAGGTGTGAATATGATGGAGGTATTGAGAGTATGGATTTGGTGATGTGTAGTGAAGAACAGGTGGTGAAATGTGAGAGGGGGCGATATTGAAAAACAACCCGGGAGGAACTCGAAGGGGCGGCTAGGCGGTAAGTGGATTAGAGAGGGCGGGGTCCGAGTTCTTGAGGAGACACCACATTATGTAGGGCCTGTGGTGGGAAAACTACTTACTCGGAACCCCCTTACCCCCCACTGTTAAAGGTAAAATGGTCAGGGGGGGTTCGAGTTGCGATAAGGACTATTGATCTAGAGAGGTGGGCCATCGCCGATGGAGATTAGCGTTGGGGTTAACAGAGGAAAAGTGTCAGGTGGTGAGAGGAGTGAGAGTAGTGAGTGGGATGAGTGGAGGTGATGTGGAGGTGACGCAGTGAATTGATGTCATTCAAGCACGTGATTGCGGGAGCTGTTGAGGGTAGTTTGGATTCAAACCGCCTTTGGGCCCACTTTCCACCATAAGCTTCCACGTACACTTCCAAAAATACCATGATTCCAATTGCAGGACCTCTTAGGAAAATTAATGCTGGAGCAGTTTACTTCCCCGCAATGAAGTGTGGTCGTCGATCTGATGACGATCTATGATTCAGGTGATATTTACCTACTGCAAGGATCAACAATTCTCATTGACTTAGGATCAATGGTCTAGATTCACTTTGGACTTTCGGGCTTTGGGTGTTTTGAATGTCAAACATAAAAAATATTCGAAGTGAATGATTTGTCGCCACGTGTCATGATGGATGAATGGTCCAGATTCTCTTCGGAAGTCCAGGTTTTGGGAGTTTCAAATGTGAAGCGTGAAAAATCTCTCGGAGCAAAATCTCTGAAGTGAAAGATCTGTTGCCATGTGTCACCTCTGATGGATGGTCTAGATTTAATTTGGGATTTCGGGTCTTTGGATATTCGGGACTTTCGAATGTGAAACATGAAAATCTCCCAGAGGAAAATCTCCTGGAGTGAATGATCTGCTACTACGTGTCGTGATCGATGAATGATCCATATTTTCTTCAGAAATATGGGATTCGGGAGTTCGAGAATTTATGAATGTTATGCTCGGAACACTCCCGAAGGAAAATCTCTGAAGAAACGTGTCAGATTCTCGAGACTTTGGCTCTTCGACTCTTTGGAGGATTTGGGTCTTCAGAAACTCAGTACTTCAAACTTGATATTAAACCCCGCACGATTATGGAACCCAAATGGACGAGATTCGTTGATCTATTTGACCTGATGGATCTTGGTCGTCGAAAATTAAAATTTGTTGCTCTGGATTGCTGCGTCATGTGCACAAGCATTTCTTGTGCATAGAAAAGGCTTCGTAGACCTACGATGAGCTCAATCAATGGTGCACATGATGACAATCATTCTGAAACAAATATGACATCTATTTTATCCTTCCATAAAAATAGAAACAGAAATGCGTGAAGACTCAAAAACAAATAAAGGCTAAGACACTCAGTAGTGAGAAACTGACTTAACCAACCAAAAAAAGGAAACATTGATGAAGGAGTAGGGAAAAAGAGAGTAGAGGCAGGGGATGGAGACCTAAGTTACAACATTGGCTCCAATTGGGGATAGCTCATCCTTATGAGGTGCTAAGAACTATAGATTGGTGCCTTGAGATTAGATAACTGCTCTTACCTTTCATCACTTATGCTCATTTATGTATGTCATCCATGCGTATCTATTACTGTCCCTCAGCCATGCATTTTATTGAATTAAAAGCCGATACCACACCCCAATGCCTGTGTTGGGCTATGGAGTCTTTAGTGAAACTTGAAAATTCAACTAGACCCTAGTGCCTTTGTTGGGATATGGAGTCTCTTATTCAAGCAAGATACTGAAAACCAACATACTGAAAAACAATCTGCGAACTAAAAATTAAATGCTCAAACTACAAGCTAATTCTCCTACTACCTACTCTATTCAGCTGAAAACCAACACAATCATGTGTAATTCCACTTCCAATGAAACCAAGAAAACATTTGACTAAGAATCGTAACTATGTGTAGGTCACTATTTAGAACAATCCAAAGAGGATATATCAAATGCGACAAAAAGTTGGCATGCATCTAGTACTTACAGTTTCAAATGATGACCATTGTAAAACTTTCAACCTTTGGGATTATGGAAAAACAAGAATCCATCCATCTCGCTATTGGATCTTGAAACTCATGAAAATCCTCCAACTGGTTGAGAGGACAAATTTGGTTCTATGTGAGATCTTCATTATAAACAAGATTGAGTTGCTCCTGTCCTCGTTGAAACAGATCATGAAATTCACATTATTCACAACCATAAAGGGCAGCAAAATGCCCTTGATACTGCTCATATTGTTTTTTGAAATAAATGGGTATGTCTCATGCATTGTTGGCTTGTCCATGTTCTATCTCCAGAATGTCATCTTCAAACTTATAGATTTCATGTTGCTCAACAATTTCATAAAGAAAGGGAAAGACATGCTCGTGAACTTCAACATCACTTTCCTCACAGTTAATCAAATCTTTATGAGAACATAGAACAACAAATGTATCGTAACAATGACTATCTAAGTCACCTAGAATAATGCAAGATGTATCCAAATCCTTGTTATCATCAATTTCATCTTTAATGTAATTCCCAACATCATCCTTTTGAATAAAAGGATCAGAAGAAGACTAATACGTAATAGAATCTTCCTCCACTTCCTCAATGGAAAATTGCCCTTTACTTTCACTACTAGAAGAACTAATAAGTGACTCTCAATAGTTCTCAAAAAGTAAATTAGCTGGAAACAACCTTTTACAATGCTTACTGAATGCAACATGGAACTGTTCTGGGGAAGAGATGCTAGCAGGGGGCAAGGATCGATACCACTCACAAGCATCTCCCTCTACTGAGTACATGAACATCTTCATTAGTACATCCTCATGATGTATTCCCCACTGATGCATGAGTTCATGAAACTCAAGCAAATGATCAACAGGGTTGTCATCTCTATGTTCTCTAAATCTAGGCAAAAAATCACCCCACTCATCTATAGTAGGAACAACATTTGGAAAACCAAGAAATTTAAAGGATAAAACCTATGAGCTAAGATGGTCTCCATCTGAAACTATAACTTCATAAAATCATGGAGTCGCCACTAGATTCTTTAACCATGGAGTCGCCAGGTGAATGATATGCAGTCTGAATGTGTCTGGTCTCTGTTCACCATCAAAGATCAAATCTAATCATTGTCATTCTCCAAGGGAAAGATATTTCGTTACTCTGTTTCCTGACAATGACACCAGAAGATGTTGGTCCTAAGGTCTGCACCTTACTGCTAAAGGGAAAATCTAGGCTACCTATCAATTTAGAATGATTTCTTCTTTTAACTTTTTGTTGGTTGGTCATAGGGTTATTCTATCAATATAAAGGTAAGGTTGGGTTGGCAGAACGATATGGATGAGGGCCCTCCTTGGTTGATGGCACACTTATAACAGACCAGTGAAATAATAGAAAACAGAGGGAAAAAACAAACTACTCAATGAATAATCTATCTTAATAACTTCAATACTTAAAATATCATTTCAAGACATCAAACATGTATCAAAATAGAATAACTCCCACATGTTGCAGAAAAAAAAAACTTCACCAAAGCATTAGTTGTTTGACGGGTTGCATATTAGTAAAAATAAGTCATATAATAGCTGAAAGGAAATGAAATGTATTGCACAAATAATAAATTGTATTCAAGATAAGAATGAAAACACATGAAGAGTTGAACAAAACACTGTCATCAAGAGTATGTTCACTTTGTAGAGAGCTTTAATCCATGCATAAAATGGGTCCAACCAATCTGTTGTATTGCTATTCTTTCCTAAAAAAAAATCAACCTTTACAATATCCAAAAACTAGCTATTTAAAATATATGTAGAGGCTCTCGTCCTTAGGGGACTGAGACCTTAATTTAGGGAATTGTTCTTAAATCAAATAATTAACTTAACTAAGACACTGGACTTAATCAACAAGAATGGTTCTCATCACACATAGAAAACCACTCTTGCATCTAATCTAGGAAAATGCTGGCCTTAATCAAATAAAACTACTAATGTATCTGCAATAGAACTGATGCATGTGCCGGAGGAACTGAGTGGCCGAAAATAGGCCTTAGAATGACAGAACATAGCTCTATGTTGAACGACAACATGTCTATGAACTGTTGGAGGCCACTGGAGATAACCAAATGCATGAGCAAAGCTTGTTGAAGTGTTTCTCAAACTAATCTGCGTCGACCTGTGACTGAGACTTAGCTCTTTGTATATGGATGAGATTTCAGAAGCCTAGCGCACTTTGTATTGACCTCATCAGTTTTCATTTGTACCTGTGAAATAGCTTCGTTGGAATGGTTGTCGGCCCATCGGACATGAGGGGAGACGTGGAGGTGAGCATCCAATCAGGAGACGGGATGAATGGATGTGAGGGTAGATGACATGTGAAGACATATGTTAAAGTGAGAGGAGGTGTGAATACGATGGAGGTGTCGAGAGTCTGTAGTTGGCGACATGTAGTGAAGAACAAGTGGCAAAACA
>JASDQU010220490.1:3176-17882 GCA_032191745.1 Picea mariana
ATGGAATTCCTAAGACAATTGTGTCTGATAGAGACCCAAAATTCACTTCGAATTTCTGGAAAGGACTGTTCAAAGGATTCAGAACGAATCTGAACTTTAGCACATCATATCATCCTGAGTCTGATAGACAGACAGAGAGAGTAAACAGAGCAATAGAAGACATGCTGAGAATGTATGTGATGGATAAACCATCAAGGTGGGAAGACTATCTGGATTTGGTAGAATTTGCCTACAATAATGGGTATCATGCGTCATTGAAGATGATCCCGTTCGAAGCGCTTTATGAAAGAAAGTGCAACACTCTAGTGAGCTGGGATAATCCAACTGACAGAGAAGTAGTAGGACCTGAACTACTCAAAGAGATGGAGGATGAAATGATAAAAATCAAACATAATCTAAAAGCTACCTAGGATAGGAAGAAAAGTTACACTAATAGTAACATAACCAATAGAGAATTTAAAGTGGCTAACCATGTTTTCCTGAAAGTGAAAACTAACAGGAGTTCCCTGAGACTGGAAAGTTGTGCCAAGTTGGCAGCAAGATTTTGTGGGCCATTTGAGATCCTGGAAAGGATTGGGCCAGTTGCATACATGCTTGCATTACCTACATCTATGACTGTACATAATGTGTTTCATGTTTCACTACTTAAGAAATATGTACCTGATGCTAATCATGTTATCGATTGGACTATGATTCAGGTGGAAACAGAAGGTGTCCTACAAGTGCATCCTGTGCGCATATTGGATAGAAAAAGTAAATAGCTCTGGAATAGAGCTATAGAGCTTGTAAAGGTCCAGTGGACCTGTTATGGGCCTGAGGACGTGACATGGGAGCATGCAGAGGTTATGCAGGCAGAGTACCCGCATCTTTTTGAAAATTTTGAAAGGCTTGCAGATGTTGTGTAAAGTTGCACTGAGGACAGTGCACAAATAAGGGGAGGGGGATTGTAGTGTCCCCAAGGCCAAGCCCCGTTGTAAACCGTGTTTTGAAAGAAATTGTAATTATGTTTTATAGGCTGGTGAGCCAAGTTATTATAAGAAGGAGACTTATGTGCTGTTAGGCCAGAGAGCCAAAGTATTGAAGGCCAGGGGCCTGCTGTTATATATGTAATCATGTAAAACAATTAATAAATATAAACACCGCCATGTGCAGACCAACCACGATGAATGAGTGAAGGGGGACTGAACATCCACAGAGTGGGCAAGGAATTAGTGGCTGAAGGTGGGAAAATGGGCTAAGTGTTGAGCCTAGGGGGCTTAAGCCTTGGGAATAATATTTTAATATTATTTCAAAAGAGAAGTGCATTATATGTTTTAACCTAAGTCCTTTTTGGAAGGACATGTGATTTCCAAATGGTGGGAGGCACGCACATTGCAGGAACGCATGCAGTCGCATGGGTGACAAGTGTCAACCCTGGCCATGCAATAAAAGGTCGAGATGAGCCATGTTGGGGGTTCCTCCTTCATGGGACTCACAGACTGCTAGAAGGGAAGGGGTCTGACTCTTGCAGAAAAAACCTCGTACATTCACTGAACCATACGAACCTGCATTGAACCTTGCATGGATTGTCTGTCACGCATCCCCGACACCAGAGCATGAGTCTATCCTGGACAGGGTAGATGGGAAATGACCATTCTGCCGAGGTGGAGAGAGTCTATGTAATTCCCTACGAAAATTGCTTCTTAGGAAATTATGAAAATCAACACCGTGAGACCCAGTTGCCATTATTGAGCTTATTCTAAGAGGTCTGACTCTATATTCCCAGTTGATTGTGGTGTTCATGCAGAGATGGATTGCACGTGAATTGTTGTCCAGTGCAGGTGGTGATTGAGCTTGTGTGTGACCTCTCTTTAAGTGAGGGAGGTGGATGTTGTTGGAAGAGGTTTCTTCCAGAGAGTGTCCATCACCAGCTTCAGCCTCTGAGACTTCCTGATATGGCCTGTTGTTGAGACCCAGAGAGGGAGGTTAGCACCGATGGACTGTGCTTGTGAAGTTGTATACTCCCGGGTGGAACATACATGTGGGGAATGATAGTCTAGTAGTAGTGGGCGTAAGACGACATCCTGGGATGAATCCTTCCAGATTCTAAGTGTTGTTTTTCCTGTAACCTCAGCCTAGCTAGGATTCCTTGCCTTGGGGTGGATCTTAGTCCCATCTCGGGGGTGATCCACTACTAAGATTATGAGCAGTGTGGTCTAAGGCTGGGTGGTTCGTGGAATGCCTGCACTTGGTTGGTGGATCCACCATTGTTACAAGATAAGTGTCTAACTATGTTTTATCACATTTTATCAATATGTTTTGTATCTCTATGTATTAAAATGATCATGCATTCTACTGTGCATTTGGATTAATGTATTTGCTATGGATTGTTTGTGTTAAAATGTCTCTTATGAGTACTCTGAGCTTAAATGTATTTCATTGCGTAAATGCACGTGATTAACTATGAATGAGAATGTGTTATTCCGCGTAGTAACACCTACACGGTAGCCAAGGTGCGCTATAGTTTTTCTGGGTTATCTGCCAAGCAGTGTTATAGTAACCCGGGGTAGTTGAGTGAAAGGGGTGTTACAAGTTTAATTTTGAAAACCTGTTTTCCCAAAAAACATTGTTTAGGGCCTCAAAAAGGCTCTGGAAGTGAAAACTGCTAAAAATAGTAAATTACCAAAATTGCCAGAAAGTTGTTTTGAGCCAGTTGGAAAAGGTGGATGGCCACTAATATCCATATGGATTAGAAATGCCCTGGTTCCTACAATCACGCATCTTTGTCCCTCATCATCGACCGAGATGAATCGTTTCGTCTTACAGTTGACTATCACCTCGTGCGATTGCAACCAATGCATACCGAACATGACATCATAAGATCCTAATATCATGATGTACAGGTTGGACATGGTGAAAAATATCCCAAGTTAAGGGTACAGGCCATAACCTTTCCTCCAACCTTCTGTTTGGCTCCCGAAGCCATCTCTATGAGGCTAAACTCGTCATGTTCGACTGCCTTTGCCTTAATCCTTTTTAGCGCTGCACCAGAAATGAAATTCTTGGGAGCATCGGGACCTATCAAAATATTAAGGTTCTGGTCAGCGATGGTACCTGACGTCTCGAGCACAGTCGATTGGTTCTCTACCTGGCGATTATTCACTGCTGCATGAATCCGATGGTCCTTGCCCAAAACTCCCACAGTAGTGGGTATGGATGATCCAAATGTTTCGACCCCTTCCTCTGGGCAGTAATGCCGGTAATGTGGCTCCCCAAAATCCAACACACCTTTTTGGTCCAGTAATCCTGGTACTTGAAGTAGAAGCTGAATTCTAACAATATGATCCAACTCAAACTTCTCGACCTTACGTTTCTGGGTAAATTGGTGCGAAGCATACTGAAGCATCTCTAAAACAGACATCGTACTCGAGCATTGTGTGACTACCTAGTCACAAGGCATCAAAATCATCGAGCTGACACTCAACGAATTCCTTAGAAAGATACCCCTCCTGGAACTATTCCTCTAACCGTTCCCATGAAACGTCATCTATGGTCATGTTCAAAAGTGGTAGGAGCATCTTTCGCCATAAAAGAGCACTCCCCTTCAGTTGAAATACCACCATGTGGACCTTCATGTTGGAGGTCGTAAACACAAATCATGAAGCACCACGCCTTCCTCTACAACTGTTCCTCGACAACACCGCCATTTGTGACACTCGTGGACACTAGAAATCAAGTCTCTCTAGTCCTTTCTGGATGCTAATGGTACTTTCTAGGGTGCATTGTGGACCCTCAGGGGTACAACTGCCTTGGCCTCATCTCATTATCGATGGTCAATCAAGGCCCTTTGAAAATACTTGGAAGGGCCTTGTTATACCATCATCGTCCCTTACAACAAGCGAATCCAACGCAAGGATTGGTTCTTCCCCTTTGGGGGATTCAAATCTGAGGGTGTGAGAACTTCTAGAGGCGTCACACCTCCTTCCACGACACCACGTTGTGAGCCTCTGAGGCATCCTCTAAATGTAATCACCACATGGACACATTAAGGTTTTTCAATTAACGCAATGATTAATACTCATGGGTTTACTACATCGGGAAGCATGGTGATCCACAGTCAAAGGGTTGAACCCGCTTTGATACCATATGTAATGTCCCCATCGTTACGACTACAAGCAAAGTAGAAAGTGAAATTTTTTTTTTTCTTAAGGCAGGAAGGAAATAATGAAAACAATTAATCTTTGCAACTTGTCGATGAACACAACACATGAATACTAGTTAACAAAAAACAATGACTTAGATGCTAACATGTCATGTGACTAGATGAACATGTGATAATCAAGACAGATAGAAATGACTACCTGCCCAATCCAATCAAGGCGATGCCTACATGCTAAAGGAAAGCATCGATTTCGAAGAACACCCACCCACAATGGGAAGCACGGGACTCTGACTAGGTTATCATTCACCTCTATCCGTTAGGGTGCGCGATGATCCCCTCATCGGGAATCATGTGGTCACCCAACGATAGGCGTGACAGTAGCCATGGTGCAACATAACATGAATGGACCATTAACCCAGGATGAAATCAACGTGCTAGGAGACCAAATCAATTGTCTCACCCATGACAACTAACCCTAGCACCCAATCGAAAAGTCAACAAGATGCAAAGGATTCTGATGACTATATCATCCAAACAACACATTAGCTTCCTTGTGCAACAAACTCATTTTGTATGCATTAAATAATCATTACTACATCAACTAATTCATGGTAACGATACTCCAATTCCGTTATTAGATTTTCAATTTCCTAAGGAGGAATTCGCTATTGTTTAACTGAACAAAAATGGGATGTGTCCTTTAAAAAGATAAAACCCTGTCCTTTAAACCTAAATCTGCTATCCTTTAAACCAGAGCAGTAAAACTAAATTGCTATCTAGGGAACGCATTTAAATATTTTTATCTATATAAATTATATATTGGTATTACAGTAACACATTAGATATAAAAATGATGTCCTTACATAATAAATTCACTAGTTACACACAACATGCAACGCATTAGACCCATCACGGTTATATCCAAAATATCATTGTTGTCTAAATTTAATTCTTTGTATAATCTCTCTATACAAATAAGAGCTATTAGGGGTAATATCAGTGATGATATAAAATTAAAGACATGGCCGTCTAATTATAGTGATATCTCCCTTAATGATATTTATAAGAATGATATGTAATGATGATATGTACTATCCCACTGTTGTCATACACCTCCTACCACACCAAGGTTATCCCACAACCATAATAACACAGTCATAAAGAAGTAAACAACAGTAATGATACAACATTAAAAGCGATGTATAAAATCATTTTCATTCAAAGCTATGAGATAGCCAGGAAAAATAACAAAGTGTCTGTGTAATGCATGTAACATAAAATCGTTGGGTTGTTGAATGAATAAATCGTTGCCATAATATACTAGCTAAATATTATTTCATTAATTGTTTTTTAAAAAAATTCCATTTCCATTTCACCTGTAAAAACACAACCATTACCTCCTAAAAACGCAACCAATATACAAGTGAAAATGCAACATCTACACAGTAAAAACATCGTCTGATACATTCACTATCTGTGTAAATTTGGCTGTCAGGGTAAAACAAATTCCAGGTAAAAAAAATGTTATTCAATTAAAATCGGATTAGAAAATTCCCAGTGGGTTCATTGTCAAGAACAGTGAAATGGTTGTCTAATTAAATAAAAGAATTGTTGTCTGCCAGGCATTAACCAAAACGCCATCACTGGCAGGCGATGGCAAAAAAGAAGCTTCTGTCGGGCAATAACACAAACGCAAATGCAGACACAAATTCGTCGTCAAGCATAATAAAGGCAAAGGAAACGTTCATTGGTCAGGTGAAGAAAAACCCAGGCCCAAAACTGGTCAACAAGAAGTGGAGCATGTAACCAGAGAGTTGAACTTCTATGATGCATACAGGGAAAACAAATTTTGATGAAAAAGAGACTTCTTTATGTCAATCCGTTCGTAAATATTTACAATCGATTGCTTTGTACCAGATCTTACTCACTATTTATATTCAAAAAGCATGTTGCAGTACAATTAACATTTTTCCAGAAAGTGAATTCACGCAAATATGTGAATAGAGAAGGGAAGAGCCCCTAGAGAAGATTGTCATCATCTCTAGATTTTAAACCATCGAGTCAACACAAGATTACTTAGGATATGGTCGCAGGTCGAGGATTGTTTCTTTATTTAAAAAAAAGTTAGCAGTCTCGGATTCCATAAAAAGAAGATTTTTTTGGTATAGAAAATGTTAAAAGAAGAGCACATAACCGTCACACAGACGAAAATATGGAATTTGGCATTCTAACACTCTTGGAAGATGACGTCTAGATGATAACTTATGCAAGCTAATAAGGTTTCATTTGCAACTGGTTATATATTTTAGGCTGGGTTAATTCCCTCGTGTAGGCTGTCAATCAAAACTCAGTCAGGCAAAGGCAGTCAATCAATTCGACATTGCAGACTAACATCGTCTTCATAAATTTAAGGTGCAAAGGTATGAAAAAGGGATGCAACAAAATGGACATAAAAAAAACCACACAGGGTTATGTTGTTAGGGAGGTATCCCACCCAGAGATAAATTGACCATCAACATATAATGTAGACTTAAATTATCCAAGAATATAAATGCAGGGTTAAAATTTATCAATCAATGCATAAAAATGCAGAATTATATTTATGGAACTAGGAATGGTAACAATGGAAGATTTACTCAACATAATAAGGCACAAGACTACACACTACCTGGAACATTTAATAAGTGATGACGCAACCCATCCTCAACCCGCAGGTCAGAAGGTCATGTACACAGGATATTTCCCCTTACATTGGCCCGAAGAGCTCTCGGAAATGGCTCCTCTCTTTCCCTTTCAGGAAATACACACCCACAATCAACTTCGAGAAATCCCCCCTTGTACTTCAGGAGATCAGAATTCGCACTTCCGTGAATCCAGTGGTCAAGGGTCTTGTCTCTTAATCTCCAAAACCCAAAACAATCAACACTTGACCCTTTCCCTTGCCAGTTTTGGATTTCTCCTTATTGCGATTTCGGGGTTGCGATGTCAAGCAACTCGTCCCCTCGACTCCCGAAACCCGATTTTCTGAAACTCCGATGCACTCGCAAGGTTGAATTTTCAACAAGTCTTCATTCCATCGGGACTTCAGACTTCGTGATTTTTCAAATCTTGATGCATAGGTTTCGGGACTTCACCCCACAAAACCCCGAAATGGTCAACGAAATTGACTTCTTCGTCGATGGTGCGCCACCTATCCACCCTGTTGATTTAGTGGCCCACACAATCCTTTCACCCTCGGGACTTCGTGCTTCATGATTTTGTGAGTCCTAATGCAAATATTTCGGGACTTCAACTCTCGAAACCCCGAAATAGAAATCCACGTGTAAATCCAACGGCTCATGTTGGCTTGAATCTACGGCTCTGCCTCTCTTGAGCTTGAACCTTCGAGAATACTCACCGTAACTCCCCTACTCCTCCGTGAGATCTGGCGACTCATGGGACTTCGCGAATTCTCCACAGAGAATTTCGACCATCCGTCTCTTCCCTTCACAAGGACCTCTGCAACTTTTTACCAAAGTGGTTTTCCCACAGTACTTAACTGTTTGCGAGACAAACTTGCGATGCCTTCTCGCTGTTCCAATGCACAAACTTCCTATGCTTCCTTAGATGACTGTGGAGACTCTATCCCTTCTGAGCTTTCTCGAAATCTGAATCTTGAAGAAGACGCCTGCACACACTCCTTGCAGAAAATTCTTAATTTCTGTAAGGAAATTAAATCCTTCGACTCTGCACACTCCCTGCAGCAGTAGTCTTTCAACAATTTCTCAGGTTCGCAACTCTGAGACTTTACTTGGACTTCGCACTCCTTGCATGGATCCTATGCCTAGCTACACTTCTGAGGAAATGAGAACAAAAGCTATATAGTCTGAGATTTCAGAGACAAACCTCTCAACCCTTTGTCAACGCACTCCTTGCGGACAATTCAACTGCACTCCTTGCAGGAACTCTTGCTCAGATAGGGGAACAATTGAAACTCTTTTTCCTTACTCTCTCTCTCTCTCTCAGATTTCAGACATTCAACAAGAAATCATTCATACATAGTGTAAAATAAATTGCATGACAGAAAGAGTAAATCATTCATGATCATAACATTCAAAGATGCATATGCAGAGAATATTTGAACACCATGAGTCTGAATCAAAACCTTTTTGTATTAATCCAAAACTTTTGTACATGGGATTCTCACTACATCTCTCTGCTTATTTTTCTATTCTCTTGCTCATAATCTTCATTCTTATGTTACAATACACAATGAGGGTGTCTATATCCCATTTCCCTCTCTCATTCTAAACTGTCTAATCTAGAATTAAATTCTATCTACTTGCATTAACTACCATAAATGCATTCTACCTACTAAGGATGAGAGTGGATCGCTCAAGGTCCATTTACATTTTACAAGTGTGCCTCCACTTGATGGCTTCATTAATGATTCAAGATATTTCAAAATTTGCACTGGGCGCTTTTCTAGCTGTCCTTTATCTCCACGCTGGCTCACTTGAGATGCTCCTGCACCATACTCCCTTGCCTGAAAATTTTCATGGGCTCCTGTCCATGAGCTCACACATGGTCTGTCCATGCTTCTAGATCTCTGCTTCATTCTCTCGGCTGGCATCTTCAACTAGATGGCCCTTCTACATGACCAAATATTGAAAATATTTCTTTTTCCTGGTATTTTTGCTCACTCTTTTGTCCAGTATGCGTTCCATCTATGGTTTTTCTGCAACTGGCATCTATTTTGTCCATTGGACCTCAGGCTGTTCATTTTCTGTCCCTATTTTCTCAGCTCTATATGGGTACAAATCTGAGATATTGAATATAAGAGAAATTCTGATCCCATCGGGTAATTCAATCTTTTAAGCATTCGCCCCAAATTTCTTCAAGACCTTGCATGGTCCAATTTTCTTCATTTTAAGTTTATTATATGTTCCTCTCGGGAACCTTTCCTTTCTCAAATGTGCCATAATCAAATCACCAACTTCAAATTGAAGTTGTCTCCTGTGTTTATCTTCTCTGTGCTTATATTCCTGGCTCAAACTCTACAATCGTTCCTTCACCTGGCTGTGAAGTTCCTTCATCGCCTCTGCAAAATCTTCTACACTAGCGCTCCTAGTCACAATATGTTCTGAATCTCTCAGTTGAGAAATTCCTGTCGGCTGCATGCCATAGATAATTTGAAATGGACTTTGCCCTGTACTTCTGTTAACTAATTCGTTATAAGAAAATTCCTCCTGTGGTAATATGTTGTCCCACTGGCTGTGGTGCTTTGTCACTAGGCTTCTCAGTAAGTCTCCTAGACTTCTGTTTACAACTTCTGTCTGTCCATCCATCTGAGGATGATAAGCTGAACTGAACGATAAGTTAGTTCCATCTTCTTCCATAACGTCCTCCAAAAGTGTCCTTTGAACTTAGTGTCTCGATCTGAAACTATGCTCGTTGGTATGCCGTGAAGTCAAACGACTTCTTTGAAAAACAGATTCGCAATGCGAGTTGTGTCACTGGTCTTATGACATGGAATGAAGTGTGCCATCTTGGAAAATCTATCCACCACCACAAAGATTGATTCAAACCCTCTTTGTGTTCTTGGAAACCCCAATATGAAATCCATGCTAATTGCATTCCATGGATTCTCAAGTATGGGCAATGGTTGATAAAGACCTGCATTTTGTCTCTTGCCTTTTGAATGATGGCAAATTCTACATCTATCCATGAACCTTTTGACGTCTGCTCGCATTCCTGGAAAAAAATATGACTCATTCAACTTTGCGAACGTCTTGTCATGACCAAAGTGCCCAACCAATCCTCCACTATGTTTCTCCTTCAGCAAATTCTCCCTCATGGAGCATTTCAAAATACACAGTTGATTACGCTTAAATAGTAATCCTTCCTGGATCATGTATTATGTCCATTGGCTTCCATCTCTGAGAATTGGATTCTCAGCTGCTTCGTACTCCTCTTTGAAATCTGGATCATCCTTGTACATGTCC
This sequence comes from Picea mariana, assembly GCA_032191745.1. Lineage (NCBI taxonomy): Eukaryota > Viridiplantae > Streptophyta > Pinopsida > Pinales > Pinaceae > Picea > Picea mariana. The sequence continues at coordinate 13,302 of JASDQU010220490.1, forward strand.
CTGAGATCATCAAAACCTAATTGTAACGACCCTGCTTAAATAAATGTAAAGGATTATTAATTATAATTAAATTGATAATCTGATTGTCCTAAGATGTTAGCCAAACAATAATTGTTTCCTATATAATATTAACTAAATTNTTAAAACTTACGTATATGAGTGGGATAACAAACATTAAATAAAGGATAAGAAACATTAAATAAATGGGATAAGATATTTAAGAATTGGATAAGATATTTAAGAATGGGATAAGATATTAGGTAGGGAGTAAATGAAGGGAAGTCGGTGAAGGAGGGATAAAGGGGGAAAGGAGTTTGGGGGGAGGATGATGGGAGGGGAGTTGGCCATGGATTTTGGGGAGCTCGGTATTGCAGAGAGGGAGGTGAAACATTGGGAGTATTAGTGCATCGGGGTTGCTGGGGGTTTTGGGCTCGGAGGGCCAGGATATCCGTTGATATCCTGGGGCTAGGGAGCTAACTAGTCGGCAAGGAGGACGGTTTTGGGTAGTGTTCTAAAGAAGTGGGAAGGAAGCAAGCTGCGGACAACAACAAGGATTATTATCATCAGAGTTAAGGTATTTCTCTAAAATTTATGCATTTTTGTATTATGTTAGAATTTTTTTTTATTATTCATAGTAAAATTTGAGTTACGGAAGTTACTGTTATGAATGACTGTGTTATGAAATTACTGTCTTAGTTTATCAAAATAAATTGATGTAAAATTAAAACCGGCTATTACATTTGGTATCAGAGATGTAGTTGAAACACTGGAGCCTTAAGGGCCAAAGTCCCTGCCGCCTAACTTGCAAACCAAACCAAACGCATTATTAAGTGATAATATATATATATATATATATATATATGCAACAAGAATGGAAAATGTAAAAAAAAAACAAATTACCGAAGTAAAACAATTGGTAACTTATTTGGGTTTGGCTAGAATTGGATTGAATTATTCCAGGAATATGAAGGAAATATGGGTTTTCATTTTACATTTATTTATTGCTTATTCTTCCATTGTTTATTTCTAGAATTACAAACTTGAATTTACAAAGAATTGCAAACTAATTCTAGTTTACTTTTAGAATTACAAAGAATTGCAAACTAATTCTAGTTTACTTCTAGAATTACAAAGAATTGCAAACTATTGCAAACTAGAATTACAAACAATTGCAAACAATTTATTTCCATTGTTATACAAAAAAAATTACGGACAGTTTATTTCCATAGTTATACAAAAAAATTACAAACAGTTTATAATTTATTTCCAGAGTTACGAAAAAATTACAAACAGTTTATAGTTTATTTCCAGGGGTACAAAGAATTATATATATCTATATTCGCCTTATCAATATCACATGCCTAAAATAAACCACGGCGACATTTTGCTATCCAATAACCATAAGTGAACCATGTCAAAGCTGAATAATAATGTGTTGTTCAAGATATTCAAAACTGTGCAAAAGTATCCACAAAATTATAATAGTGTTGTATATACATCTTCTATATACCTTTCATATCCCAAAAATAGTAAAGGCGAAAATAAGTGCAACACCACAACAAAAGAGAGAACTAATTGAGTGAAGTAGGTCATGTCCATGAAGACGTTGAATGTTAATTGCTCCTAGGTTTAGGTTACAAATGGGTAGAAACTTCGAAATGCATACCAATGATTCAAATATACTAGCCTTATTTTTCTTCGTTTGTGTGAAAAATTCTTAAAAATGAAACTGAAATAGGAACTGGCCTAAACTGGGGATGGGCTTGACGAATTGTAGAAGAATTGAAATGGGAAAGTAGATGAAATTAATTACCATGCAACGAAGAAGATCTTGCTTTTCTGACAGTTCTCGTGGGTGATGAAATCGAAGTCACAAACAGCGTATCGGCAATCGTTCTCGGGGAGGGCGGTAGTGAAATCATCGTAACTCTCGGCAGGTCCTCTGGTCTTTTCAACGATCACCTGTTTAGTTTTTTTTTCGGTGATCTTGAACACCACATAGCGATGGATCTTCTTCCTCTTCAGCTCCAGGAAAGCGTGCTTGTAGTCATCCGCAATGCCCATTCTAGAAGAAGCACTTGACATTTGGAATGACAGGGCCACAACTTTGTAACTCCAAAACAATCAGAGGAGACACCATTTTGTTTTTAACTTAAATGCGGTGTTCCATTCGAAACTTTTATTCAATAACTGCACAGTCTAAATGGCATTTTAGCAGAAGTGCATCTGTGTAGGTCTTAATTACTAAGGGCAGTTCCCCATTCGCTGAGATATTTAGTCGTTCTACCTCTTTCTCCCTCACGGTACTGGCATATCCCCTTGGTCTCGTGCATAAATGCTCTCTCCCTACCGGTCGAGCGGCTACACACCTCGTTGCTCCTATGAACAGTGACATAAGTAGTGGGCAGTGAACCTCATTGTTCCTCGTAGTTCTTGATGGGAAGTTCCCCATTCGCCGAGATAACAACATCTGTAACATTAAATGCAGTTCTTTTCCATCAATAGTCCCATTTTCACCTGTTATAACAACATCTATAACACTGAATTCAGTTATAAGGCCGCTATGCCTTCCACCAGTTAGTTCCCTGCCTCGACCATATGATGGCAAGGCATCAATCACTGGCCAATGTTTCGAGTCCTTCGATCCAAGAATTATTGCATCTTTATCCAGATTCAGAGTTAAGTGGCTTGTGAGATTGAAGCTTCCTGTCAACCATCTACCTGCAGGGACGAAGAGCTGGGCACCACCTTTGTCAGCAAAGGATCGGAGGTAGAACATGGAATTCTCAAAAGCATATGTATTGAGAGTGACTCCATATCCAACTGCCCTGAATTCAGTAATTGACACACTGTGAGGCCTAGGTGATAGAGATTTATTAAATCTACAAGGTCCCTGCTATTGCAAATATGAATTAGAAGTTATGAGCTTAATGTCCTTTTCCTTTCTGCCATATCTGATTTCCCATCTGACTTCGTTGATGCAGGAGAGGACCAGAATTGCATATATGTATAAATGAATACAAAGATCATGCACTTCAAGGGACAATCCTATCTTGTTCTACTCTGTGCCGGCAAGAGCAGACGAGTCCTAAACCCCAAAGTAATAACCCATTCAAAACTCTGAAAGAAAAAATAGCGTTTGAACTTACCATTTGGGCAAAAGACGTGCACAGTAAAAATGCAGAAAGCTGAATGAAGTACTTGTATGTCTGAAGAATCTCGCTCAGTTCACAAAAAGCCCAACGATCGAATAACAAGCCACCGCCATGCACAAGCCATGACACCAACGCATACAAGGCCACGGAGAGGAGCCTCAAATGGGATGAGCACCTAGGAGCGGGCACATGGGTAACATGCGAGGACCCACGATGCCAATTTCTATACTTATTTATTCTATTCACAAATAATTCTATTTATTTTCTTTATTTATTATTTTAATTGTAATATATGAATGGTTAATTTTTATTTTTTTTAATTATAATTATTTTAAAATAAGGTTTCAAATTTTTTTATTTTATTTAAATTTTAAAGTAAATTAAGTTAAATTAATTAAATTAAATTAATTAAATTAAATTAATTTAAATTAATTAAATTAAATTAAGTTAAAATTAATTAAGTTAAAATTAATTTAATTAAATAAATTAAATTAAATTAATTGGGTATGTTGATTTTTTTTATATATATAAGTAAAAATTCACTAAATTAAAGGGTTTTGAACCCCAGACCTCCCCACCGTGCAAAGCTTTGACAATGGCCGCCCTAGCAATGCGCCATGTGTTGTTTCTTTTACAAATGATTTCACAAATAAATACTTTAACTGTCATATACAAGACCACATGCCAAGCTATCAAGCACCTTTTTGAGCCATACAAGTCACATGCCAAGCTATCAAGCACCAAAGACATAAATGGAGGAGCCCACAAAGGGACGTATGTGCTCAACGCGGCGTCTTAAGAAGAACACCAATGTCGAAGGATACATAGTGCTGGTGAATGCCGAAATGTGGCTGGCAGTTGTGGACGACTATTCAGTTGCCGCAGTTTAATCCTATTTAATCACTAAACGTGGTAATTATATAACCTTACAACAAATTGTTTTTTTGTGGTAGGTAAATGTTAAAAAGTAAACATGTTAACGGATGCCTTGATAAATGAAAGAAAGTTGTGAACGATAAATCAGACCCATTGATTTTGGAGGATGACTAATAATATGCTAGCATCTTCAATGCATAGCCATCAGATCAGGATTTAAAGTTAAGTAAGATTAAGAGATCATTGATTGTTCCCATTGTCAATAGGTGTACGCCTTTCGGCGTAAATTAATAAACATAAGGTCAGAAGTCTCTTTAATCAAGTAGTATGCGAAAAGTTAGAAGGCTTAGACTAGGACAAGCGGGAACGAGGCGACACATGCACTAGGAGAGTAAGCCTAGGAAGTGGCGAGTAAGGCGCAAAGCTAGCATAGCTACAGGGCAAAGGAACCAATAGTTATTTTCATAGGGGCGAAGAAACGAAGCTTAGATGCTTAAACCTAAGCCTAACCTAGCCAATCCCCTAATGGAGTAATGTTTGTTTATAGACA
>JASDQU010220491.1:0-17882 GCA_032191745.1 Picea mariana
AAGCTAAAACCTGCTAAAAATAGTAAATTGCCAAAATGGCCAGAAAACTGTTTTGAGCCAGTTGGAAAAGGTGGGTGGCCACCGATATCCATCTGGATCACCCAACTTTCACAAGCAATTTTTGGCAAGAACTATTCAAGATACAAGGCATAGAATTGCATCTCAGCATAGCTTATCATCCCAAGACTAATGGCCAAACGAAAGTTGTAAACAAGTGTTTGGAAACATATTTGAGGTGTTTTGCCTCGGAAAAGAAAAATCAGTGGGCTCAATGGTTACCCCTAGTTGAATGGTGGTACAACACTTCATACCCTACAACTACACGCATGACTCCTTTTGAAGAGGTATATGGATAGTAGCCACCTTCAGTTCTCTCATACTTACCAGGTTCCTCGAAGGTCCAGGCGGTTGACCTAACACTTACATCTCGAGAGGATATTCTCCATACCCTCAAAGATAATTTGGTCATGGCACATAATCACATGAAGCAACAAGTAGATCAAGGTTGCTCTGAATGTCAATTTGCATAAGGGGATTAGGTGTTTCTTTGACTACAACCTTACAAGCAAACTTCCCTCAAGCCCGAGCATTGTCAAAAGCTAGTGCCCAAATTTTATGGTCCTTATACCGTGCTCAAGCATGTGGGACAAGTCACCTATTAGTTAGCTTTTCCCAGCCATTCGAAGCTACATCTTGTTTTTCATGTTCCATGCTTAAAGAAGGTGATTGGAGCTAAGTGCCAAATTCAAACCAAACTTCCAGAGTTAGCTAAAGAAGGATCCATTTGGCTACAACCAGAAGTAGTTTTGGACCAGCGTGAGTGTCACCTACATTAGAGAACCATCATGGAAGTGCTAGTCCAATGGAAAGATACAACTCCAAAAGACACCACTTGGGAACTAGCTACCATTTTGCAACAATTTCCTCATCTCAAGCCTTGAGGACAAGGTTTTTTTTAAGGGGGTGGACATGTTAGGGTCCTAACCTGCACATAGGTAGAACAATATATTCGTATGTAATAAAGGTCAATATTAATAAGGCCTTTCAATAAAATAGAATAAGGCGGATGTAAGAAGACCTAATAGAATCTTCTGCTTCTAGAAGGATCTTCCTCTAGATGCTTCTTTTTAGTATAAATAGGAGTCGAGGGTATGAGAACCCTATCTTGGATATTATTGTAATAGAGATCTTCTCAACTGGAGGTTGCCCCCTCGAAGAGGCCCATGAACATTGCTTTTAGATTCAAAGTGCTATTTCTGTTGTTATTCTTATATCATTTCAGTGTTATTGTGTTGAATGTACTGGTTATATTGTTGTTATTCTTCCATTACTAGCATTTTATTTATGTCCTGCATACATTTTATATCTGGTATATTACATAATTTTTAACATAACACATAAATGAGAAAAACCTAAACATCAAAAAACCTAACCCCAGAGGATGAAACACCAAAAGGTTTGTGGGCCCTGATGGGGGTAGTTGATACGTCAACTTCTCGAGGGTGTAAATTTTTCATATGATCTCTATTTGGGGTGCTTGATACCCCATCAGAAAAGGTCTATCCAAGGAGTACACATTGTAATCGTCATAGTACAAGCCTACAAAATCTATTAGGTGTTGAAGCCTCAAAACAACCCTGGAAGTTTGTGACTCAAAAAAATGTAGAAATACTTCCAAGATGGAAACTGTAATTTGAGCCAGTGGAATAGGTGGACGGTCACCAATGTAAAACTGGATCATCAAGAGTACATAGAAGCTATTAGGTTCGAAGTGCAACATTTATACATTGTGGAGGATCTCCTTGACGAAGATCGGATGATGGAAACAACGATGAGGCAAGGATGGACACTTGCCTTAGTCTTCAGAGTTGGATAGAGTGAAAGAGATGCAACAAAAAGACTAAGTTTGGGCATGAGGGAGTGCATTCTCATGATTTGGGTGAAATGGTTGGACTAGCTATCCAATTAGTTCAAGGCATGGGGCAAATCAGTGTGCAGAGACATGGAAGAGTTTGTTGAAGCATGGGCACAACAGGGAGTTTGTAAGAGTTCAACACTTAGGTGAAATTTTGAAGTGAAGTGGGCAACAATTACTTGTAGTAGGAAGCGACAACAACAGAAACGAATATTAACAAAGAAACAACATCACAAAAAGATAGTGTAGTAGAGTTGGGTGACTTTCATCCTTGGAGTTGGATGAAGTGACTCTATTGACTCAGGTAGTAGATCATGCAAAGTTGGGTGAAATACAATTTAGTTTATGGAAGCTTGGGGTTTCCACTTCATAGGAAAACTTGATTTTTCTACTTTGGAATAATTTGGGGTTTCTGGTTATCATGAAACTTGGGGTTTCCAACAAAATTTCCTGCAACAGAGGCACAAGTTCAGGCTGAGACTTAGAGGTTGCATATTTTGTGGATGTTGTCGGGGATGGAAACAAATTGAGGTGGGGGAGGATGTATGGCCTTCAGATAGATGGGCACAGAGACCTTCACCCAAGTCCTTGAGGAGACAAAACTTAGGGTTTCTTTGGAACCTAAGTTGGGAAAGTGGATGCCGTGGGAATGAAAATGAACAAAGGGGATTTTCTAAGTATGAATCAACCAAGAGATTGTGGTGTGTCGACATGAGGGCGCACCAAGGTTGGGCATGTCGGTCCCAAGGGGGAACAATGGTTGATGATCACATGGGTTCATTATGCGACCGGGTCTACGAAGGGGCGCGATGATTCATTTGGGTGACCGTGTCCACAAAGGGGCACAATGATTAGTTTGGACACATGGATTCTCGAAGGGGCATGCCATCCCCAAAGGATGCGATGGTTTGCGACTGTGACCTTTGGAGTCACTATAAGAGAACAAGGGAACACAACCAATGATGAATATTTAGAAGACAAGGAGAGAAAGAAGATCTCTATGGTTCTGAGATAGACGAAGATGGAAAGATCCCTTAAGGAGACAAGTCGCTCCACTTGGGAGGACTTGTGTTTCCTTGAGGAGGATTTGGTGGACAAAGTTGGGCGAGCTTCTTTTGGGGATGATTTTGGGGCATTCTGGAAACACAGGTCTATTGGAGGCATGTGTGAAGTAGAACCAAAATCTATGATGTGGAAATGAAGAGATAACAAGTCTGTGGTTGAGGGAATGTTTGAGGTGCACTGTAGGATGTTGCGGAGACGATTGCAAGGAGTTTCTTGGTGTGATGAATTTATTTATGAGTGTCTTGGTGAGGTGAGGTGAGACGTGTGACTCTGCCAAAGTTGTAAACCAAGTTGGTAGTTCTCATGTTGTAATTTTTTTGTAATAACAAAGACTTAGTTGGGTGTTAGGAGCAGTTCATTCTACTCGCACTATATCTATGTTTTTCTTGTTTGTTTCATTATTTCTATCTTGGATTCTGATGTTCATAGATGCATGCTTAAATATGACTAAGTGTTAAAGTTGTTAACAAATGTCCAAATATACAAGAGTTGCACTAGAGTAGGAGTGTGACTTACTAGTAGCCTAGAATGGAGTATGGGTATGGTCTAGGTGAAGAGGCTTAGTCCGAATGAAGTATCCTTGGTTTTTCCAAGTATCCAAGTGAGAAATGTTGCGGTGTCGCATGCCCTCAAGAGTTGTACAATCATAAGGCACACTCTAGGGATGTGACAAGATGTACTTCCTCAATTTATTGTGTTTTACTTATTAGTAGTTCAACCTCAAATTTCTTTAATCCTTCCAAGGTATTACAACAAGGTGTCTTCTTATCCTTTTATTTTTCTCCTAGTTGTAGAGGGGATAAGCATATCTATTCTGGAAGTGAAGATGAAAAAGATTGTTTCTAGAAATGGTATAGGGGGTAGGATCCATAATACTTGGAACCGTTAGGACCTAAGTCATTGGCTCTTACTCCTAAACAAACTCAACCAAGGTACACCAATCATCTAATTTATTCCCATATACCACTCATAGGTACAATAAGTTCCCCTCTATAAGGAATTCATTGTGTTTTAGGACCTCATGCATGAGACATGAGCCCTATAATAATAGGTCTTAGGGCCTATGTCTCAAGGTTTTGGTATTAAGCCATGGCCAAGACCATAATATCCATCCTTGGTACATAAGATGTCAAAATCATAGCTATATCATAATTGGATGTTTTAAGCACTATTTATTGTTTTTGAGGCCATATACATGGTCACAAGAGGAAACAATTTCCTTAGATCTTATATCAAGGTTATAGGAATCCAAGGATAATCACAACTCCTCAAACCACCACATATGACCTCTTAACGACCTTTTAATCACCTAGGAATAATAATGATGATATGGGTGCCTTGCATGGACCATTATAATTATTTGGAACTATTAGGATATGAGTCTTTGTATCTTACTCCTAAAAAGACTCTCCCAAGGTAAACCAATCATCTAATTTATACCCATATACCACTCATAGGTACAATTAGTTTTCTTAGTAGGGCCTTTGTTTTTTTTTCATATACCACTCTTGATAGAAGCATGGTTGTTCAAGCAAACCTGATAGGTAGTACCTTGCATGACATAGGTACGAAACTGAAGTATCCTAGGGGTAAGGTACGGTCAAGTGGGAGGACATCATGGTGTCAGACTCATACATCATGATGCATGAGCCATGAGTCCTAGAGGTTCATCTTAGGTCCCATGTATCTAGGTTTTGGTCCATGACCATGGTCTATATCACAAGACCCATCCAATAGCTAATTGTTTATGTTATCCATAATGCGTGCATGATTTTATCCAATAATAAAATGCACATTTTTTTATCCTACAAAAATGCACTTGCATTATTTGCAAATAAAAACAAAAATACACACATTCCAATATCACTTTTGTTCAAAAAATTGTTAAAAAAAGAAAAGCTACAATGAAATGTCAAGAATATAGCTAATGCAAAGAGTTCTATATCATTTAGGTAATGATTGAAGGAATGCCTTTTACAAGTTATCAACATTGACCATTGGGATAATGGGAAACTTACGTAATTGATAAAGAATATTATTGAGGAAAATGAATCCTCTCAAAATCATCAAAGAAATTAGAGACAAATAAATGTTATACATGATGGATTGGAGGCATTCAAGGAGAACTATTTTAGTTCCAATAAAAATAAGTTCCATGGTTATTCCTATCAATTCACAATAGGAAAAACAAAGCCATTCAATAGAGGGGACCTCATTTTCTACAACAATGGATGAAAAAAAGTCTCATAGCCCTACTCAACAAGTGAAGTGTAGGTGATTATTAGGGGAAATTTCAATTCCAACATCAAGTCAACCTAAAATCAATATATTACCATGTAACTATGAATTGGATAACATAATATGATCACTTTTGGTCTATTATAATTATATAGAAGATGAAATTAGAGAGACAAGGCATGTAGAACCTTTTGGCAAAGACATTCTTTGGGTCCAAACTCTTGTTGAACAAGCATATGTTATTGAGACTACCCACAAGGATGTCCATTCACCACCATTTAGTTACCAACAAGGGAATGAAGGGCTACAAGGTCTTGTTGAATCACCATATCCTCCTAGTGATGTGTTCCATACTACAATAGGAACCCCCTTACCTCCATTGTCCCACGTTCATTGAAGAAATCCAAAACATATCTAAGTGGATGCAAGTCTCATTAGTTTACTTGAAGGAAATTTATCTAAACGGTCTATTTCTTATCAGTTTAAAGCAATAATTAAAAAACACCTTGAATAAAAATGTGTTGGAGACAAATGTCGATTATTTTTATCTTTGTTGAAATCTAGATGTTTCATTGTTGTTAGAAAATAGTTAGGCATAAAGATGATAAATAATTCAGAACCAAGTAATCATATTATTATAATCTTAGTAAATGGTTTTATAACAATTGGTGATAAAACTAGTTTGAAAGATCGTAATGTGGCTCATCATGTTTTGTCACAAAAAACCATAAACAAGAACACAAGTAATCTTAATTTTCTCAAGCCAACATCTAATCTCGTTAAAGTGAATGTCAAAACCATTTGAAAGTATTCTATTAGAATTAAACATCTTGACATGATCAGAAAAATGGATTTTTGGGCCTTCATTGGTAGGTTACAATATTTTGACATGAAGTTATTTGAAGTAGTTAAGGGATTAGTGCAAAATTTCTAAGATGATAACATCGAGCCTTCTTCAAACCAAAAGGATGTGCTAAAATTGAGAAGGAGATTTGAGGACCATGAACCACACATTAAACACTTTCTTGACACAACACAAACTAAACCTAGGCTGAAGATCTTTTAAGAAATACAAGCCTTGGTATATTATAATAAACACACTCGGTAAATTTTGTTATTATAGATACCATATGGAATTTAGTTATTTTTATGACACATATGTATACATTCTTCATGTTGTTTATTCTAACCATCTGTAAGAATATTGTATTATAATACCACCAACTTCATCAAGAGACTTCATTATACCATCATGTGTAATAGCTAGAGAGACAAACATATTGTGAAAAAACTTGTTTAAATGGGATATGCTTCATGGTGGGATGGAATTGTTGAGCTAGTGCATTCATTAGAGTGAAGACCACATATTTGGGAATATGGTCGTAGTGCATTCATTAGAGTGAAGACCACATATTTGGGAATATGGTGGTAGACATGAAAATATTAAAATATGTTATTTAAACATGGGCCCTAGGAAAGAAGGAGAAAATATATAATTGGTGATGTTCGAGGCTAGTAACTCTCTCGAAATTTGCATTGATCTTTTTGGGCTACCAAGTACAAGTCTATCATTTCATCAAGATTTTTTTTTAGAAAATATACAATAATATGTTTAACATGTTCATGTAGTTTAATCGTAGGATGCGTAATTTAGAATTTGTAAATATATGTTTCCACTTGGTACTATACTTTTAGTGGTTGATTTTTCTAAGAACTACACCCTTGAGGCCCAAAATGAGATTCAAAGTCAGTGTTATCATTCTTACTAGGTATCACTAACAAATAAAGGAAAATTGAAGAGGCAACATATCATAATTGAATATTGGTATCACTAGTGTTTATTAAAAGGGGTACAAAGGAATAATTCATATTTGTCATTATTAATGTTTAAACTAAGTTAAGATAAGACAAGACAATTAAAAATAATAAATAAAGGAAGATTAAAGAGACAAAAAATCATAATTGAATATTGGTATCACAAGTGTTTATTAAAAAGGAGTAACTCATATTTGTAATTATTAATGTTTAAATTATGTAATTGCATAAATATATTGGAATATGTTATATGATAAATTATAAATATTTATTTACGAAATGAATAATAAAAACAATAAAATAAGTTAAAGATAAAGATTCCATTAAAAACATTTACATCTAAAAATAAATTAAAATTAAAATATTTCTTAAATTTTATTAAAGATTCATATGGGTAATGGAATAAAGCCCAGGCCTTCCAAAAAAAATTTGAGTAAATTTTGTTTGGATTGTACAAAGCTAACCATGTAGACTTATACTTTATTACAACTTCATAGTTGTTTTTATCATTTTATGTTGGTTTTTAAAACAACTTCATAGTTGTCATAGCTTTTTTATCATTTTATGTAGTTTTTTAAATTGGTTATTTTAAATTTTTAATTGTTAGTTGTTATTTTGTTAATCATATAGATTTTTAATATTTAATATATAAATTGAAATTTATTTTAATAGTTTATTTATTTATGTTGTGTACAAATAATATGATATAATATATTATAAATTATAGATTATTTATTTATTTATTTGAGTGGGTTTAATGGTTAAGAACATGTGTTTTCTCTTAAGTGGTCACAAGTTCAAATCTAGAGGGGGTAGGGTATGTTTGTCTTGCCGTGACCTTAAAAATAGATTATTATTATTATTATTTGGGTTTATAATTCTTATAATTTTCTTCTAATAATTTATATTGATAATAGACGATTCTACTTAACCACAATATTAACTCTTTTTTTAGAATCAACCATATTATCATACAATTCCTTGAAATTATTGTCATTATATAAGCTATCCATGTGAAGGAGATAATAGGGTTATTAACCTTTTTTAAAATCAACCATATTATCATACAATTCTCTAAAAATTTTAGATTGAGAGAGGTTTGTTAAAATATTCATAATTATTGTTAATCAAGTTTCACAAAAAATCACCAAAATTTAGAGGATGACTACAACCAAATACATCAAGAATGTTGGCGTTTCATTGTTTGGGTGAAAGAGTTTATACAAGGTCCTTTGTAGTTGAAATTTTGAATTCATGGTGTTGTAGATGAGAATTTGAAGTTCTTCCACAACTTTGCTAATCACAAGAAAAGGGTTAATGCCATTTGGAAATTGAAAGATCATGAAGGTCAGTGGATTGACATTTTCGAGGGTTTGATTGCAATGGATGTGAATCATTTATAGAATATTTATAAGGACCAAATCGAGTGAATATAGAAAAATTCTAAAGCTAGCAACTTTTTTTCCTAGTTTTGTTAAAGAACAAGAAAACAATATAATGATGGAAGAGGTCTCTAAAGAGAAATTGAAATTCATTTTGGCTTCTTTCAAAAATATAAGGGCCCACGCCCAGATGGCCGGATGACTAAATTATTTATTTCTTTTTATGATCTATTGGAAGATCTTTTGAGGGTGGAGGAAGAGGCAATATTGTCACAAAGGATTTTGGGTACAATCAACTCTAGTTTCTTAGCCTTGATTCCTAAAACTGATAAGCCATCCTCTTATGATTATTTGGCCAATATATTTATGTAATTGTTTGTACACAATTATTTCAAAGATCCTTGTTATTAGTTTAAAAATGATTTTTATGATGTGATCTTGCAAGCGCAATTTGGTTTTTAAGTAGGTAAACAAATTTTTGAAGTGATAGGAGCAACTCAAGAGGGGATTCATACAATAAAGGTTAAAAATATTTCTGCTATGGTCTTAAATTTGATCTTTCTAAAGCATATGACATCGCGAGTTGGTTATATCTTTTCTTGATGTTAATGCATGCCAGTTTTAACTTGTTGGTGGTAACTTGCATTATGGGATGTGTAAGGCCTTCGACTAGATGGGCACTGAGACCTTCGCCCAAGCCCTTGAGGAGACAAAACTTGGGGTTGCTCCAACACCCAAGTTGAGCAATTGGGCACCTTGGTAATGTGAACGCACCAAGGAGATTTCCTAAGTATGAAGCGACCAAGAGATTGGGGTGTATCAGCACAAGGGGCACACTAAGGTCGGCGACACGAGTCCCAAGGGGGAATGATGGTTGACGACCACATGGGTTCATTTGGGAAAACAATTTCGTGAAAGGGTGTGACGATTTGTTTGGGCGACCGGGTCCATGAAGAGGCGCGGCGATATTTTTGGACACATGGGTTCGCGAAGGGGTGCGACACCCCCAAAGGACATGATGGTTCACGATGGTGACCTTTGGAGTCCCTATAAATTAATAAGGATGCACAAGAAAGGCGACATATTTAGAAGACAACGAGAGAAAGAAGAGATCTGCATTTCTGAGGTAGACGAAGAGGCAAAGTTCCCTCAAGGGGCCAAGTCACTCCACTTGGGAGGACTTGTGCTGCCTTGAGGAGGATTCAATGGATAGAGTTGGGAAAGATTCTTTTGGAGATGATTTTGGGGAAGTTTGGAAATGTGGGTCTGTTGGAGGCATGTGTGAGGCAGAAATGAAGCCTATGAAGTTTGTGGAAATGAAGAGACAACAAGTCTGAGGTTTAGGGAACATTTGAGATGCACCGCAGGAGGTTGCATAGACTGTTCCGACTAAGAGTTTTGGTGTGATGAATTTGTTTATAAGTTTCTTGGTGAGGTGAGGTGAGTTGTGCGACTCTGCCGAAGTTGTAAACTGAGTCAGTAGTGCTAATGTTGTAATTGTTTCTCAATAACACAGGCTTAGCTAGGTGTTTTGCCTAGATCGTGTCACCTACACTATATCTATGTTTCACTTGTCTTTTTCATTGTTGCTCTATTAGATTCTCATGTTCATGGATTTATGCTTAAATATGACTAAGTGTTAAATTTGTTAACAAATGTCTAAGTATACGAGAGTTTCACTAGAGTAGGAGTGTGACTCGCCAATAGCCTAGAATGGAGTATGGGTATTCTCTAGGTGAAGAGGCATAGTCTGAATGAAGTAGCTTTGGCATTTCTAGGCAACCAAGTGAGAAATGTTGTGGTGTCACATTCCCTCAATAGGTGTACAATCATGTTGAGCACTCAACACACCCTAAAAATCCGTGTCAAATTTCACTTTTTGGGTACCACTTGATCTTTTGCACTGTCTAATTCGACTTCATTATGAAAAATGTTGTTGTTTTCTTATCATATTGACTCTCATTAAGTCTTTCGAAGTTTGCTTGAATCTATGAAAACCGATAACTTAAAAGGATTAAATTTTAAATAAAGAATTAAAGGCCAAAACATTTCACTCAATGCACCCAAACTCAACATCGAAAGGAATTAAAAGATGAAAGAAAACCACTCCAGAAAAAAAATGCAGTCGCCGAGCACTAATCTTCACTGACATTGGCAAAAGGAAGTTTTCTTTCGCGACAAGCATCACACAAGGATATCGCCAACAACCGATCCCCTTCGGCCTCAGTGAAAGGAGAAAAGATTAAACGTTAACGAAGAAAGAAATGATATCATCGATGACCGATACCCAACATGCTTAGCGAAACATAGAATACCAAACCGTGACGAACGTTTGAATCACGCTAAAAGTTTTTCTTCGATCGCTGACTCCCAAAACATTTCAATATCGAGAGTTTTGAAGACACTAACCCAAAGGAAAATATGTGATAGGTTTATCCCCGATCGCTGATCCCTGACACCTTTTTCGACATCGACGATCCCAGGTTTAGTTTAAGAAAACACAACTGGAGGAAAGCCCCAACTCTGACTAATACTCGCGAGTTAAGTCACCGGTCTTCATTGGCACGTGTCCCAAGCCAGTCTCACCACATCAGCGTCGTACGATGAAATCAATCGCCATTGAAGGTTTTTCAAAAGGACCGTTTTGAATTTACTAATAGAAGACATCACCCTCTTTGCCTCCGTCATCGACCCATGATGAATTAAATTGAAAATTTTTGGGGAGGAAAATACACAAAGAAACTCAGAGCACCACTGAGGATGAATTCAAAGTTAACTTGGAGGAAACATGATTTTTCTGAATGGCGCGAACAAGGATTGTTACGCAACGAATCCCAGGCTCGAAAATACATTCTAAATCAGGCAGGAAAAGATATGGACAAAGAACAAAAAAAATGCATACCCAAAGAAAAGAAACGATACATCCAACCGCTACAACCAGAATCCTTTCATCAAAGTTTCAGGAGTTTTACATTAGATTTCATTCAAGATCAAATTACATATAATAGACACTGTCTACACTATTTGGCCAACCAACTCGGTTTACATTAAAAGTGAAAATATTCAAAACTGTCAATATTTGTGCCAGTCTGAGAACACAAAATAGAGTTAGTTAATCATGTCTCTTCTGCGCGCTGGCAAGGTCCACGTTGGACTTTCTCCCCGACCGCTTCACGTTCTCTGAGTTGTTTCATATTCTATTCTTCTGACGCCCTTTGTGCTTCTCACAACTACATGATTGTATCTTGTGCTTCTCGGAGTTGTCTCTTGAACCATGTCACGTTCCCTTCATGACCCTGTGATATTGACACCTGAAGGGTATTTTCTGCCAGTTGTCGTCTTAATTCTCTATTTTCCTTGTAGAGTTTGGCAATGGTGAGTTGTGCCTGTTTCAGTTGTTGATTCGACTCTAGAACGTTAGCATCCATGTAATTAGTCCTCCTCGTTCGACTCCTGCTTCCTTGACTTGTGACTTTGATAGGCTCTAGCCAAATAGCGTGAATAATTAATTCCTTGATAACCAATCTTGCACACAACTCGCTTGGGGTTTGGGTTTTCCCAGCTTCGTTATTCTTCCTTGGCCTTCCCCTTCTCCAGAGTATCTACTGTTGGGGAGGCATGTATTCCAACATTCTTCCTTCCAGCACAACTTATTCCACTTTGGCCTTCGCACGGTGTGATATCATCATTTATGCAAGCAGATAGGAACCTCACTTTGAAACCTTGGGAATTCCCGCTGCGAGTAAGAACGAATCCCAGGCGCTTTGGGGATCAATATTGGCACTTCTACTGCTTCCCATGCCCCTTCTTATGTTTTGAGGGGTTCCCATGGTGTGACACGTATCTGTCTTATGCACGGGGAACTTGGCGAGGGTCCGAAGTGGAAAACCTGATCAATCTGGGCTCACGAGAAGAACTACCAAAAGTGCATAAGCTCGGCTGGTGAGTAGAATACATGAAGAACATCCAGAATTTATAACAGAGCAGGCATTGGGTGGAAACGTGCCAGGGAACACTGAATTCACGGTGACTGGATGTTTTGGAGAAAAATGAACATTTTCTATGGCACATCCACGCAACGAGTACGTTCCGGGGCATGTGAGATATAACTGATAGGAGTGGCAGAGCGTGTGTGATACGATCACCATGATTTTTCATTCCCTTAGCCTTCATGATGAGGTGATGATGGTTGTTGAACTTGCTGATGCGACTTCCGTTTAAACAACTTGCCTCAACCTGGGGCACCTAACGACTTCCCTTATGATAGGACCCGACTCTTTTGGAACATACTCGTACTCTTAACACATATTTGAATCTGACATCATTTCCCAACTCTAAGGGCCAACCGACCACTAACATGACTTCAACTCTCATATTATTCTGTGCCTGATATTTCATGCCGTGGCACGCGGATGTAACCCAACTAAGAACCACCCTAACTAGAGAAAAATGATGGCGCTAACAGAAGTAGAGCTAACAATTTGTAAGTTGCAGAGATCCCATGAGTATCAAATGACCAGGTTTAGCAAGCTTTATAGGTATGTACCAGTTTGGATTTTTCATGCTTACACTTTATACATGTATTTTACCAAGTGTTTCTCTATATGAAATCTCTAAAATATTTTGATTTTGATTGCAGGAAATATGCCTTCGAGTATTGAGCAAGAATGGCTTGGGAGCCTCATCGAGAGATTCAATAAAAATGGGCCAAGTGCGAGAAGAAATGGGTCAAAATCAACAAGGCAATGAAGGATATCAGACTCCCCGAGTTTAGTACGCCCAATGACTTTGTCGACTTGCTCGACATAGTTAAGTCGCACACCGAGCAAGACTCATTATGGGTCGAGGAAATAGCTAAGGTGACAGATATGGTGCCAGGTCAGGTGCGACAATTCACAGAGCACCCAATCAAATCTCAAGTGCAATAGTTCACAGTGCAACAGTTAAGTGCTAGTATAGTCAAGTATTGGGCACATGCGGTAGAAATAAGAGAGATTCACTCGACCCCAATGGAACAACATAGATTCCCATATGCCCATTCCTGCAAGGATATGTTCATCAAGTGGGTGGAGTACGAGAAGAGTCACCCTCTTAAGTGATATCTTGAGATGAATCTTAGACAAATTGATAGGAGAGAACACCACATGGCGAATTTTGTTTTACTTATTTGCACTTTAGTCGTTATTTTTAGTTAATTTTATGTTATAAATAGGGGCATCGACCGATTAGTTAAGGGTCAATGGTTGTTGCAAGAAACTCTCATTTTTGGTTTTGTTAAGAACTATTTTAGAGCTACCTTTAATCGAGAAGTCCTTCTGGACCAGAGACAAGTTTATGTTTTCATCAAATGCATGTATGATTGGATGTGGAGAAGAACTATTTCCTATTTTGTCTCATGAATGGATGCAGTAACGAGTAAGAGCTATTAAATCTATTGATAAGTTATCTGATGCAATGTTTTATAGTTCTTTCTTTAATGATGAAAATGAATCTTTGTGTTATTATGTGATTGATGATTAGGGTTGATTGAATTATTTTTCTTGTCGTCGTTTATCACATGCATGTTTTCTTCTGATGATTTGTATCTCAGTCAGTAATTGGAATATTCACATGGTTAACATATTAGTACTAGGCCCGTGGTATACGATCATTACCTACACGCTAGAGTAAAGGGTTATCCCAAGCTCATCCTTTTCTCCAAGTAGTTTAGTTTGTTCCCAATTTGTTACCTAGTTGGTTTATAGTGACTTTATCGTATATCAGTCCTGCCTAAGAGAAAAACACAAAAAAGAGAACGTCCGAACTGGAGGAGAAAACTTTCAAAAGAAAACGTAAATCCCATCAATTAAATTGGACGGATCGCAAGATCTGGAGAACCATTCCACTATTAAACCCTGCAGAATCTAATTGGGCCTCGGTGGTGGGTTTGGTTCCTGTTGTTGAGTTAAAGGGATTTAGGACCCATTAACAAATGTAAGGCACAATGCGGGGACATGACAGATGGTATCAGAGTCGATTCATTACAGATTTTGGAGAAGTGTTGGGAATCTCTTCACCACTATCTCCACGATAGATAGTATCAAAGTAGTTTCATGCTCTTCACCACTCTTGCATTCAGAAAAATTGTGGCGGGGCGCACTTGTTGAGAAGGTTATTGTTGTGAAGTAGTTTGGTGGGAATGTTCGCAGACTTGGTTGACAATTCGATGTAGCAAACTTTTTCATTATATACTTTGCATTAGAATTACAACATAGATTTCGTTGGCAGTGCAGTGGAATATTAAACAATGCACACACCTTGTGCAAACTGAGAACATAGTTTATGGTGAAAAGAAGAACTTATAAAGGGTGGGTGACCAAAAAAATCATCGCAGAACTTGTCGCATAATTGATCACAGAGTAATACTAAGTTGGTTTGATGTACGATGGAAGTCAGTGCTGGACCTGTTATACACACCTTGGAGAGACCATGCTCATAGTTCGTTGAGTGAAACGAGCACTCGGGAAAGGCATATGAATGCAGAATTTGTTGCACGACGTGTTGCAGACATAACCGCAAAAGTGATCACAACAACGAAATCAAAAGGGTGACCACATAAATGATTGCGAAAGGGAGAAATTTTGGGTTGCAACAAGGTGAAGCACTTGGGTGTGTTGGATGACCTGGGGTGACCTAGAGAAGCTCTAGAACCGACAATTGTTTGGGCATGTTTCCATCATGACATCTTCATGTCTTGCATCGTTGAGAAAAACAATTGAGTTGAGTTGGGTTGTTGGATGAGTGGGTTGACCGCAATCTCCGGATTTGGTGATTCTTCACACATTTAGAACAATCAATTAACAACAATATGACTTGATAGTCGGGTGGTGGGTGCATGGTGCCTTGAAGCAGAAGTAGTTAAGGTGTGGAGATTGAAAGACATCGGATATGAGTTCAGTCGGTTGCATGTGAAGTTTAGGAATTAGACGGATTTCTAAAGTGAACAGATGGACTTAGCCCTGTATCAAAGCTAATGTTTTGCAAGTTTGTGGAGCTGCGGATAACAGTTGAGGGGAGTTCATGTGGATAGTTGGCTTCTTGGGAAAAAGGAGGTCCAAGACAACAAACTTAGACCATGGTTGTAGCGAGTGATGCCATTTAGAAAGGTACAGTTGGTTTTAAATTATTACATTTCCTAAGTGTTGTAGTGATTTCTTTGAAGGGAAGTTGGATGAATTTTTGGTTCAAGTGTAATCCATTTATGCAGTTAGAACCAATAGAATTGAGGGTGACTTAAGTGGTGCATATTCGAAGAATTCTTGTAGTAGTATGGGACGCCTTGGTTGGGAGAATGTGCATAGAGCTTGGGGCAACCTGCTTGGATGAGTCCCGTGGTGGACTTAGGCATATCTGGGTGCAATCGTGCAGGTGGCTTGAGGAAGCTGCCTAACTCCTTTATGAGGCACATTGAAAAAGTCATTTTGGTGAAGTAGGCAGTGAGGTCTAGACATGCCTAGTTGAGAGGATGGGTGAGGCACCCTGGTGCTTGGTGCCTTAGCCCGATTTGTTGGGTCATGCGTTGACTTGAAAGTCATGATGACAGTGCTAGAGTTTGGATGATGATTTGAAAATAGTGGGCTGACTTGTTATGGTATGCAAGCACCCTCTACTTCATTAAAATGAACTTTCAGGACCTTGCTCAATGTCTTAGTTATGCAAGATAAATTATGTGCCAAGTTTATGCATCTTCTTTTAAATGTTTATGTGTGAGGTCTTTGTAAGATTAAATATGTTTTTTTCATAAATACAACATCAAAAATAACTTGCAACAAATAATAACCAGCAAACACTCACAATAAGAACAACATGATAAAGGAGTTCACCCCCAACTAGGCTACATCTCCTTGAGCCTCCATCAATGGACTTGGCTCTTTGGGATTAGTTTGTCAAAGATTATTTTAAAAGATGCTACTCAACTCCAATGGATTTTCTAAGTGTACCATTGGGTTCAGAATACATAAAAACCCCAAAAATGACTACTAGAACTCTGAAAATGGATCATGGCTCATCCGGGCATGACCTCTTCTACATGTGGCCTTAAGCTTCCCTGAGCTTTCTTGTGGAAAAAACACATGTAAAAGTCCTCAAATGGATCTAAAACCTATCCCAATGTGTTCAAAGAATAACAATTAGCCAAAAATGACTATTCAGTCACAGAAAACAGACTTAGGCTCATCTGAGCATGGCCTCAATCAATAAGGGCTTCAAGCTCCTTGGAGCTCTTTGAAACTTCAATGGTGAAAAACCTGCAAAAGAAGTCTTCAAATGGCTTTGAAAACAGTGCCAATGGATTCAAAATGTTCAAAAACCCCTAGCTGGGATTTTTCGGCACCTCATTTGGCCAAAAAAATGAAGAAGATAGGCCTCCTACCATTTTCCTCCTTCAAGCTTGCTGTCTCTGGTTCACCAAAATGTGCCTCTGTGCGTCCCACCTAGCACACGCACTCAATATCATGCTAAAACCTAGCACTGGTGCATAACCAAAAAATGGGTGACCTGTAGGATGGTTAGGGCGTGCCTAGCCCCTAACCGCCAAGACCATGGGCATATGGGTCACCATGTGACCGTGTGCAAATACAAAAAGGCCAAGGTTTAAAATCTTATGGAAATGCACCAAGTGTCGGGTGAGTGATTGGGCTAACCGTTTAAAAAAAAGTGTTTGAAACCTGCACGCATTCCCCATGTGAAAAAAGGGTCATATGGTAATATGTGTGCGACTGGGGGCTGGGGCTAAGCCCCAGCCCGGACCCCCGCGCCAACCATAAAACAATGCAAATTTAAATATATATAAAATCAGATATATAACAAGCAACATAGCGTGGCGCGTTGGCAAGGTGGACTTTGCAAAGACTTTGACACAGTGGGGAGGTCTGGGGTTCTATCCCCACAGACTCCATAATATTTTAAACAAACAACCATTGTCATGGTGCCACGTGGCAGCCCATGCCTGGGCCACGTGGCACCACTCCATTTGCCCATTAAATGCCACGTGTCGAAACATCATTCGTCCAAAATATGCCAATCAACGATTTCCATGTCATCAAATTCCACCTTAGTGTACGAACATGCCACATCATCATACGACCTCTGCCACATCAGCATCCGTACGGACTGTGCAGTTAACACATTTTTTTTGCCTGTTTGACGATTTGAACAGATCGCGATATCTCACTCATCCGACGTCCGTTTGAACCCAAATGAGTTGCGTTGGGTTCGTGACGACGAGGGATACACACCCATTTGTTTTGAGGCAATTTTGAGAACTTTGATTTTTGAGCAAAATTTGACCCCTGTTCTAGATTATGATCACACCTTACCACTGAAAGGCTTTTGGACCCACAAAAGATTATGATTATCTATTTGAGCTTCAATACTCTTCTGCTTCCAAGTTCTATCAACTGATTCTACTTGAAAAGTATTTTCGACAA
>JASDQU010220492.1:3515-17891 GCA_032191745.1 Picea mariana
TTTGATTTTTGGTATGGTTTTGTTTGATTCTTGGCTATACGTTTCTTTTTGCTAAGCCTTTGATTTTTGACTTACCCAAACCTTGTGATAGAACCCACAATGCGCACACTTATTTTTATTTTTAATGCTTTGGTCCTAGCTTGTACCAAATGCAAAGGTGGTAATACAATTTGCAAGCAGACATCATTCCCAAGACTGGCCTAGGGCTTTGCAAACCCTCTTCGCATGCATTTCAATTAAACACCCATCTTATCGTTATGAGTTTTTTTCTCATATGCCGCTCCCTGTTGGTGTTTCTTGGGCTCAAGGTATGGCTCTGTCTCACAAACCCTTCATGCTTACAGTGATCTCTTTCTACCTTCGTGACTGTTGGTCTGCTGAAACCTTATGGCCCTTTTCATCTGAGTAGATCCGAACAGCCTTGAAGTTTCACACATTTGTTGTTACTTAGCAAAGTTTAATCCCGTTTTTGCTTGCTGGAGACACAATTTTGAGGGAGGGATTCTAAGAAAACCACTATGAATTAGACAAAAACATTTAAAACCCAAAACCAAAATGAGTCGTTTTTCCTTCAGTGTGGACAGATTCTTCAAAAACGATACAATTTTAGAGGTATGCTACGTTTTTTGGACAACATTTTCTCAGAAAATGTTGTTGCGTTTGGGTTTTCTTTGTTTTTCATTTCCTCTCTGTGGACTTGAAGATCTGTAGAAAAATGACTAAGTTTTATCATGGATAGAGGTTAAACCTTGCTATCAAATACTGGTGTGTTGATCCACAAAATACCAAGCTATAATAGATTTACTCTCTGTTGCAATTCGAAATCCCTGGGCAAAAAGGGCACGGTTTGTTTTCATGCATTGGAGGAGGTAGATAAACTCGTGGTTGAAGAGACCCTTGTCTACCCTACAATGCCTCTCTCACCTACCCAAACCTGTGTCTCACTACCCTACAACAAACCCTTGATCGATCCAAAGGTTATTGAACAGACCCGTGAGCAAAATATACAGCCTAATGCAAAAAAACGAATGAAGACAACAGGCAATATAGTATTTAAAAACGTTGAGGTTGCAACAGCCATTGTAAATTCCAAGGTTGTCTGATACGATTTGATCTCATAGTTGGAGGTATGATTCTTTATCTTAAAATAGCACTATTTGTTGAAACTAGATTGCCTTGTTCTTTCAATAAATTGGATTTCATTTACTAAAATAACTACAAGATTCTGTAGCCAGTTATGTTAATTTGAATTGTGTAAATTAATGGTTGAAAGTATATCTAAATCTTTCTATTTTCCTTTTTCTTTCAGGATATTAAGAAATCCATGATTGCAAATTGATCTGAGGCATCCTTAATGCCTTCCAGTCATATCTTTGATGCCTTTTGTATGAACAGAAATGAACTATTGTTAGTTTTGGAGGATTTAGTAAAATTTGGGTGGTTGCATCCCCCTTTTTATTTTTGTAATAAATATTTGATCTCAGAAAGGTAAAAAGTTAATCTTTTCTGAGGCCTTTATAAACCCATCATTTTGTAATCATAGAGATCTTTCACTTGAGCTTATTGTGAACAACTTATACTCAAATTTAGACATAACAAATATTTACTCTATGCTTTAGTCATCTGTGAATGTTGTTGTGATCTATAATTTGTTTATCTTGGTAATTGAATGACTGCTGATAGCTTTAGTCTTCACAGATTATTTTGTTGTCAAGATAGTTTTTCCTTCATAGTTCACGATTTTATGCTTTAGTTTTATCAAAACAATTGAATGATCTTTCAATTCATATTATGAGGTTTACCTTAAATATGTTGATCGATTAAATGCAAGTTGTAACTATAGGATTTATCTCATGTGTTATCACTTGCAGTCTATTATATCACTGTAATTATTCTGCATCCTTTTGTTTTATCAATTAAATACACCAGTCAATGCACAGTTTAGCGTTTGTACCAAACAGTGTGAAGATGCACAACAGATTTATCTCGTGGATGGACTGATGTACGATTTCCGCAAGCAGTTGGATGCATACTCCTCAAGTGATTAATAGGTTAGTCTGTTCCTTTTTTATTTGCTTGTTTATTATAGTTATTCTTATATGTAGTATAATTTTCATTGTCTACATTTTTCTGTTTAAATAGTAGTTTAATATTTGATTGATCCAGGGGATCGAATTTTGCTCAAAAATTCAAAGTGTTTGGAATCGCTTCAAATCGAACGAGAGCGTAGGCCTCATCATTACGAACCCAACGCAACTCGTTTGGGTTCAAACGGACGTCGGGAGCGAGAGATATCGCGTTCTGTTCAAAATGACAAACAGGGAAAAAAAAGGATGCTCACCAGGGATGATTTTAGGGGTTAAATTTCACTCATGGGCTAATTTTCCATAGTTTTTCCAAAAATGAGATTCGTTATTTTAAAAATGATTCCCCCAAATTCTATAGGATAAAATTATTTTACCTCAAAAATCGCCAAAATTTTATAAAAACTATATAAAATCCTTAGAAATTTGAATATTTTTACAAAAATATCGCCAAACATTTATAGTTAGCATATGAAGGATTAGTAAGATTGACCAAGGTTTCTACATTTTAAAATAAATTTCCATCCTTAAAATCATCCCTAATGTTGACTGTACAGTCCGTATGGACGGTGACGTGGCAGGCCGTACGACACGTGGCAGGCAGCTATTTGGACAGTTGGCATGTGACATGGCTTGTTTGCAGCGAACGGTTTGGCGACACGTGGCCCAATCAATGGTCGCCACGTGTCACATGAAAATTGGTTTAAAATCTTTGCATTTGACAGGAGTCGACCCTGTGACCTCCGGGCAGGGTAAAGCCTTGGGAAAGGCCGCCCAACCGGCGCACCCGCATATGTTACTTAACATATGTATGCGTTTTAATATATTTGAATTTGCAAATATGTGAATTGGGGCGCAAACCGGGCCGAGGCTAAGCCCCATCCCACGGTTATATATATGTATTGCATACGACCAATGTTATGGACTGTTAAACCCACCGTAATATATATATATATATATATATATATATATATATATATATGTTGTAACCGTTTTGGTATGCGTGCGGTTTGACATATAACATGTGACCATTGTATATGCGCGTGGTTTAATCCTACGGTTTTGTATATGGTTTGAACCTTAGCCCTGTTTTGTATTGCCCGCGGTCATGTGGTGGCCATGTGCCCATGGGCCTTGGTAGTTAAAGGCCGGCGCGTAACCGTTTGACAGTTTGTACCGGTTGTGCGGTTGCGCTCGGTGCTAACTTTTAACGCTTAAATATGCGTGTGGGCTAGGTTGAGACAACAAGGGTGTGTTTTGTAGATGCAGAGACAACAAGTTTGAAGGGGGACTTCCAGGAAGCCTATCTTCTTCATTTTTTGGCCAAACAAGGTGCCGAGAAAGCCCAGCTAGGGGTTTTTGGACGTTCTGAAGCCATTGGAGAAGTCTATTTGGTATTTTGAGCATTGTAAAGCACATTTTTGAGCACTTTGAACAAATAATACAAATGATCCATTAGAAGCTGGACCAGGAGATGTAGCCCAAGAGAGGGGTGAACTCCTTTATCATTTGTTGTGTTATGTGTTTTATGTTCACTGTTTATTGTTGCTGTTATATGCATCTTTGATGAGTAATTCTCATAAAAGTTGTGTTGCAAATTGATCCATTTGCGTTTTAACACATAAAATTTAACTTGCAAATATTTTCAAGAATACAAGTCTTCTTCATTTTTAGATCATTGATCTTACGAATGCATATAGATTAAGAACAAACCAAAAAAAAAAACAAATAGTACTTTTTGTTGTCTTTATAACCTTTCATCAAAAGAACCATTAAACATTTGATTTTTTATGAGTTCAGATTAAAACTCATTATTTGTATATCTTGTATATATGAATTAGATTAATAGAACTATCATATAAATATTATTTAAATAAACTGTATATATATATATATATATATTTAAATGTACATATATATTTCAGTGATTAGTAATTAGTTAGNAGTTTTTTTTTGTTTCTTTTATTTATTTTTTCGTTTCCTTTAGGACTTTAGATTGGCCAACGGAGCCATTAAACCCGTCAGAGTGATTCAATCCAAACGGCTTGGGTTAATTAGACAACCCCGGACCGGATTCACTCTTCCAATTGACGAATGGTCTATTTCGCACGTTAACAAGTCTATGCTGCCAGAGTCCTCCATATGTCTCATGCTCTTGTTCAAAGGATGTCTATAAGCTCGTTTCAACCATTTCTTAGAACTATGGACTTTGCATGTCGACCATACCCTCAGTATGTCTCAAAGTTACATGAAGTTGTAGTCCTACCATGCACCCTGGTCCTACTTTCCTTATGGGTAGGTAACCTTGAACCCAACAGTCGTCATTTCCTCATTGGTCGTTGACTGGGGGGTTTCCCTTGTTTTCGACGATAAGAAATATATTCACATTGGGATTCATGCGGTGTCTTGGATGCCATTAGCCTTATTTGTGGTTTCCTCGCCTTTGTCGACAGATTTCCTTATTGGATGTTATTCAAAGGGTCTTTTTCGTGCACTGCTTGCATCTGGTGCATGCGAAAGACGCACATGGTTGTTGATTCGTGAACATGTTCTTCATCCGAGTTCCTCCAAATCATCAATCTAATGCTTTGTAACTCGTGCTGAATGATGAGAGATGCCTTAATGCTCTCCTTTCAACGGGTCTCCTTCCATCAACTTCAGCTCGTCTATTCTAGAAACGATGCCTAGAGTCCTATGAGTACCTAGAGGCTTGCAATCATCAGTGGTAGGTTCTCTTGCCATCGACGTTTGGGAATACATCAATGTCTCATAATCAATGGATTATTCAAGTGTTTGACCTCAACACCTTTATTCACACTTGTAAGAATGTACTCGGTGCCTTGATACCTATTTTATTTATTGGTAGGTTGTCTCACGTTTGTTAACGATATACCTTAATGACCGGTAATCAAATGAAGTCTCATTGTGTTCGAACTCAACTCCTCTATTTACATGATATAGATTTGCACCTTTGGAGGACCGTGTAGAAGACTTGAAGACATCAATTCATAGTTGCAACTTTCCTGATTTGTTGCTATCATTCATGGACCAATACCTATATGACTTCAATGATCATGGGAGATCAAATTGTACTCCATTGTATACATATATCTTCAGATTGATTTTGAGATTGGTTTTCACTGGGTCTTGTTCGTGATTATGACAACTTATGGCATGCATCTACTTTTGTATTGCCTATTCATGGCCATGAACAATTGTTTGGTATATTTCCACATGGATCTACAGTGTAATTCATATTGGCAGCCATGTGCACAAAGTCATTATGGATTATAATATTCTTATGAACAACTAGTTCATCCAGTTGGGTATCCATTACTCCACTTCTAGGAACTATAATGTATTTCGGCCATCTCAGATACTCCTCCGACCTCAAACATTAGGGGGCATTTGTTATAGCAAGATTTGTCTCACCCCATGCTACTTGCTCAAAAGGCCTTTCCCATTTCCCTATGTAGAATTGAAGTCCCTTTTTGCAATTCCCAGAGCTAAAAATAATATTTTTCCACATATACACACCCTAACAACTATACAACATGCGTATATGCAGGTTGCACCACTACAACACGTGTACATCGGGTTTTGTGCCCAAAATTAAAAAATGTTGTCAGGTTTCCATGTCACGTCACGAGATCCATGATCCTTGACCTTCCATATACTGGAAACGTTATGACTCGACCCTTCAGTTCCATTTAAAGGCTATAAATGGACCATATCCAAGTTGTGGAAGAGAGGAAAATAATTCAACTTTGAGAGCAAAGTTACTCTGGAGAAATTATTCACTTCATATTAAGTCTGCATCCCTTTGTCCTTTTAAGTCTGAACACATTGTTCAACCCCCAAGCCCTTCCCTCTTTGATGGAGAACCTCATTGTCTCTCTTATATGAGCTTGTCTTTCATGGAGGATTGAAGTGGTGGAAGCCCAGCTGGAAGGGACTTAGTTTCTCGGTTCCAAGACGTGCCAGCATGAAAGTTTGTCATTCATACACTTCTGTAATCATATTTTAATAGAAATACTATTTTCTCGTCCAATTAATGTCTTGCAAATATTTGAATTGTTATTCCATGGGCATATTTGTTATGAATATTGATGGATTATGCTATTATATATGCTAACTTTATATATTATCACCATATGCTTGTGTATCTTGGTTGTTGAGGACAAGTTGCAGGTATATAGCTTTGAGTCGAGTGCTTAGCGGTGGTCTTCTTTGAATATCCGGACGAGGTAGGCTCTTTATCTTATCTTGTTAGCATCTTTGTTTATATAGCATACTTGAGATTAGAGTTGATTTCTGCAACCATTTCGTCTATTGTGGTTTACCCCATGCCATAGAGTGATTTTTCTCGTAACAATCTCCACATTTAACCTTGACCTATAGGGGAACCTCTCATATCTTATCACTTTCCANCCATCTCAATCACCTTAGGGTCACACGGAATTCCCCCCCTTGTGGTGATTTCATCATCACTAAAGTGAAAGGAGTGTTTATCTAAGGTGATAGTGGCTAAATACTCCCATAGTTGTCACACCTTTGTGGTTTGGGTTGAGCTTTGCCCAAGCTACAATCTATGCAATAACAATATGCACTAGACCAGGCATTGTCCATGCAGTGGGAGTTTTGAGCAAGTATATGTAAAAACCGGGAAAGGAGCATTGAACAGTTGTAAAAAGGGTTTTCAAGTATTTACGTGGCACCCAGATTATGCAATCTTCTATCAAGGAAGACCCAAACGAGACAGGGTGTTAGATGTGCATGGCTTTGTTGATGTTGATTGGGTTGG
This sequence comes from Picea mariana, assembly GCA_032191745.1. Taxonomy (NCBI): domain Eukaryota; kingdom Viridiplantae; phylum Streptophyta; class Pinopsida; order Pinales; family Pinaceae; genus Picea; species Picea mariana. The sequence goes on from JASDQU010220492.1 coordinate 10,404, forward strand.
ACATCTAGATCATAGAAGATCTACAAGTGGTTATGTGTTTACACTATTTGGAGGAGCTATCAGCTGGATGAGTAAGAAACAGGGTGTAGTGGCACTATCAACTTCAAAAGTTAAATACATAGCAGTCACTCATGCATGTAAAGATGTCGTATGGTTGTAGAGATTGTGTTCAAATATTGGTTTGAACAACAACCTATGAGGTTAGATTGCAAAAGTCAAAGTGCATTCTTCCTGGCAGACAACCCTACTTATCACTCCAAAACGAAGCATATTGATATGCAGTACCACTTTTTGAGAGACATGGTTGAGGTATTGTTGGAGAAGGTTGACACCTTGCAAAATGTTGTAGATTCATTGACAAAGTCTCACTCGGAATTTTTCTTGGTGTAGTGTTCACTTGATAAAAATAATGCACCCCCCTATATACAAAGAAAACAAGTGGAAGAATGTTGGAAATGTGTTATATTCTTGTTGAAAAAATTGGGTATCCTAAGTTGGAGAAAATCTCTATAAATATTGTATTGTATATGAATGAAAATATACAAAAATTAAAAAAAAAAGGAGCAGAACTAAGAATGTTGATTTTTCCAACTAAGTCTCCAAGGAAAAAATATTTATATACTGTGTGTGAATGTCATTATTTACTTTATGTTTTTACTTGTTTTTACTAAACCAAGAGATTAATCTTGCTTTTATCAACATTTGAAATCATTTTAAGCCCCCCATCTACTCTTGTACTACATTGATAGTTAATGGCTCTTAACTTCTTTAATGGACTGTAGTTGATCCTCCATTGTGGGAAAAATGGAAGTGTTTACGTCCAATCCCCTAAGCCCCATCCCATGTAGGGCCTCATCTCATCTTAGCTTTAGAAGGAAAATACTCTAATCATGAAAAGAGAAAGTGACTATTATTTGGGGAACTCAAACAGGGAGCTACTCCGTGAAAGAAGAATGCCATGTCTTCTTTACAGTGGGTCCCAACCCTCTCCCTCAGTAAATCAAATGCAGCAAGATACAGTTAAACTGCTTCATACCAAAATTTTATTTGTTCTTTTACACACTAGTGCAAGGGAAACTGTTGAAAAAGGAGAACATGATTAAAAAAGGAATAATAAGTGCTTCAAGATGTCTACTATGCTGTGCTAACAGTGAAGAAACCACATCTCATATATTCTTTGAATGTCCGTTCATCATTGAGGTTTGAGGGTTATTACTCTCAGAAATGGGTCTTCACATATCGATAAAGCCATTGTTTAGGGACCAAATGTTTAGCAGGCGGTACTCATCATACCAAGGGGACTCTAAATATAAACCAATGATAGGAGAAGCATGGAATATTACTCCAAAAGTGGTAGCGTAGAAAGCTTTATCTCCGGAGAAATGAAAGAATAATCAATGAGAAGACAGTAATCTCCTCCTGTGCAAAAATATTAACTGTCAATCTACCCAGAGAAACATTAATTTGAAATACTCCAAAAGTGGTAGCGTAGAAGGTTTCCTCCCCGGAGAAATGAAAGAATATTCAATGAGAAGACAAGTAATCTCCTCCTGTGCAAAAATATTAACTGTCAATCTACGCAGAGAAACATTGATTTGAAAATTCCAAGGATTGAAGGGCCAGCAAGAACTAAATTGAAGATAATGACGCTGGTTGAAGTCCTGGAACCCGGCACATTCGAGCGCCGATAAAACAGAAAGACAATCACAAAAAGAAAAGAACCCACCACTGCACAGGGTAGACCCACCAAACCAAGGGACTGGCTCTGTACAAAGAATCATGCTTCTCAAGGGCCTTGCTCTGTAAATAGAATTTTGGCCATCTTTGTTTCAAGTGAATAATAATAATTGTATTTAGTGCCTGGGTTATTTATGTCAAATTCACTGAATGTATACGGAATGATGGTGATTAGAATGAAATTCCAAATCCAAACAATCATCGAATTTTGACGGTTTACATAACTTTGATGCATATTTTTACATATTAAAAATTTTCATGAAAATTGTTGGATTTGTAGATTTAAATAATTATTTTTGTAAAATTTAAGTGTTATTAAAGTTTTTCAGTATGTTAAATTTATTTTTACATTAAAAATAAATTTTGAACAAAAAAAAAGTGATTCATATAAAATTTATATGATCAAATTCCAGTGAAAAAACCATTTCATAGGACAGCTTGCCAAGGCAAATTAAATTAATTTAAATTCATATAATTAAAACTAAATACCCTACGATTTATAATTAATTAAGTAAAAACACGCTGTTCTTGAAGAGAAACGACTTTATAAGTAAGGGATCTTTCTAAAGATTATATAGAGCACCTCGTTTTGTATGTCGGAAGACGAAAAGATGTTCTGTACTCATAAAGCAGAGCCATCGCTTTGATCAAAACGACGAAGAGTTGCATCAAAACCCTTTATATGTCATAAACTTCAATCAAGATTCAAAACCCTTCTCGCTTTTTTTCCCGCTGAGTAGTGTTCAGAGTGGCGAGTTGAATCTCTGAAGAGGAAATCCAATGGGTAACACAGAAGATCCCATGAATCAGATCATGCAGCTGAGATTCATCGCCAAAGATCTCCAACGGCAGGCGAAAAATAGCGAAAAAGATGGAAAAAGCGAGAGATCGAAGGTCAAAAAGGCCATGACGAAAGGAAACATGGAAGAAGCGAAGATCTATGCAGAGAGCTCCGTCAGAAATCACAACGAACATCTTAATTATCTTCGCCTCATTGCAAGGCTGGACGCCGTGATATCACGACTTCAGACGCAGGCTAAAGTGATGAAGATCAATACATGCCTGGCAAATATAGTAAAAGCACTAGATTCCTCCAATAATTTTCAACAGATATCTGAAACAATGGCTCAGTATGACGAACAGTCTATGCAGATCAGCTTGCAGTCCGAACTAATAGAGAATTCGATTACCAGAAGCACTTCTTTGTTGACACCGGAGGATCAGGTCAAAACCCTAATGCAGCAGGTTGCACATGATTGCGGACTCGAACTATCCATGCGCCTTCCAAGCCCCGCTGCTCATGCCGTTCCCGCCGAGACCAAAAGCACTAAAAATATCTTCGGCCGTTCCCGCCGAGCCCGCAAGCAATAAAGAAGATTCATCAAGAAAAATAAATGTCTCTGATATCTTTATTTACCTCTCGTTACTCTAAACAACTACGATTTGATTTTTTTCCATATTTTTATAAGTATTTTGAAATTTTATAAGTTTACGTTAAAGATTTTACGAAATGAAGATTTTTTTGGGATATTTATCCGAAATCCGATCAGAAGTTATTGGATTCGTAGATTTAAGTGATTATTTTTGTAAAATTCTAATGTATGGAAGTTTTTCAGCATGCTGAATCCATTTCTGCATTCAGATTGATTCTGAACAACAATCATGTAAATTTATATCACTAGATTCCGGCTAAAAAAATCATTTTGTAGAACAGCTAACCAAGGCCATTTCCATATATATATAATTTATAAGAATTATAATATTAATGGTTAAAATGGCTATATGATATGGATTTTTTTCATATTTTTTTTCATTATTTTTTAATAAAATTATGTTAAAAAAAATCATTAAAATTATAAATATTATTTGTTTTTGACATAAATAATTTATATATTATAAGGAGTTTTAAATATGTTAATCCATTTATATATTCAAAAATATAATTTCAACAATAACAAATTGCAATTTAACCAAAATTTTTATAATCTTCCTTAAAAAACCAAATCATATAAATATAGATTTCTCCATTATTTATTAATCTACCTTTCCCTCTAATGATTTGTTATATATTGTTTGGGCTTCCCTACAGAATTGATTGATGTAATTTGAGAAAAGAAAAATGTTATTTTTTTTTCCAAATTTCACTTGTAGTAAGTTAATTATTGATAAGTTATATATAATTTATTTATGAGTGATTAACTAAATATTGTATTTTGAAAATTTTTGTAGACTTAAAAAAAAAAATCATCAAAAATATTTTAATATAATTAAATAAACAATTTTGAAAGTTAATTTTTATTCTAATAAATATTTTGATAAAAATTATATATCAATTTATTTTACATATTGAATTTATATACAGATTGAGTGGGTCTAATGGTTAAGAACATGTGTTTCTTCTTAAGAGGTCATAGGTTCAAATCTAGAGGGGGGTAGGGTATGTATACCTTTGTAAACTTTACCAGTCAAATAGTTGGGCTAAAAATAGATTTTTTTTTTTTTGACCGCAATTAATGGATAGATTAATAAAAGTCCAAAAAATCAGCTTCCGGGGGCTGTGCTACACTGGGAGATTCCCTGAACAAGACAGATTGCTCTGTCATGAGTGGCAGAGTCCATTGATGGTCAAGGCCCACAAAAACTGGAGTCCATCCGATACAACGACTTGCCCACACTGATACAGTAGTGCGTGGGGAGCAAGGCATTCGAAGGGTAGGAGTGTGGTTGTCGTCCAGAAATTTACACCAACAGATCCTGGAGGAGCTAGTAAACCCATTGCAGAGGAGTAAAGTTTTGCAGTGATCCGGTTGCCTTTTGATGCCCAGGTTTGAGAGGATCTTCTTGACAACGAGCTCCAGAGCAGCGATTCTTTCCCCTTGGCCTCCAAACGTGTTCGCAGTAGCTTGGAATTGGGAGGATACGATCTCTTTGAAGTCGGCATGTTCCTCTGAAGAGGATTCAATTTCTTCTCGGAGTTCTCAAGCTTTTGCATGGTACCAGGCTTTGTTGAGACTCGGTTTTGAAGTTGTTCAATCTCAACATGGCTGGAAGCAGCTTGTTCTTCTAAGCTTGTGTTTTCCTCCTGTAGTTGTAAGAGTTCTTCTTTGATAACATAAATCTTCCCCCCCAGATCATCACTTTCTTTGCAGGCGTTTTGAAGGTCATCGTTCAAATTTTCTTTGTCGTCCTGCAGGGTTTGGAGAGAGTTCTGCAACATAAGATTTCCTTCCTCTTTCACTTGAGCCAGTTGCTGTGTATTTAATCTAAGCTCTCTGCGCTCTTCTTCCAGTTTTTGGGCATGGTCAATTGAGTTAGTAAGGTATTTTTTAATCATTGCATTCTCTTCCTGTAAGAAACCATCATCTCCATCAAGTTTATTCCAAAGAATCATGAGGCTAAGTATGGGGCAACGATCAGTGGAATAGTGATGGCAAAGATTACAAAGTTCGAGATCAAGCCTGCCAAAGTCACGGGATATTACAGATTGAGTCGATCCCATTGACAGAAATAGTGCTTCTGCTCAGGAGTGAAGCATGGTTGGCCTCGTGATCAACTTGCTTGTTAAGATGTCGAAGCACATGGAAGAAGCTTATAGTTTGAAACTTGCCAGCTAGGATCCTTATTTTCTGGTAGATTCGATTCATTTGGAGGTTGGAGGGGCTAGAGTTCGTGCACATGGCCTGCACCACCAGTTTGGAATCCCCAAAGACTGAGATGGTTTGGATGTTTAGACTGAGTGCTTGCCGGAGACCCTGCCACAAAGCATAAAATTCAGCAAAATTATTAGATTGAACTCCCAACCCCCAGGCAAAGGTGGATCGAGTGGAGCCTGAGGGCGTGAGGATCACTCCTCCTCCACCCGAAGGACCTGGGTTTCCCTTAGAGGCGCCATCGAAAAACAAACAGTGAGTCTCCTGCGCGAGTCTCCAATTAAGAAAGTCCTCTTCATTCATTCGAATTTCCCAAACACCTAGAGCTGGAGACTTGGCAGAGGGTGGTGCTTGAGCATTTGTGGTTAGGGCTGTAAGCCAAGTTGTTTCCCTGTCATCTAACGGCTGAGCATTCCACATAGCAGGTTTGTAATCCAGGGTCTCTCCAAGGAGAGATTTGGCTTTCATTGCCACCTTTGAGGGAGGGCTCTCCACACTTCTGAAAAGGCGATTGTTCCTTTCAAGCCATAGTTTCCAGAAGACAAATTTAGGAAGCAACATCCAGAATGTTTTGAGTAGGTCCTTTTTGGCAAGATGGAAGGAAGAGGAGTCGACCCAATTGGAGAGGAGATCAGTAGTAAAAGCGGGCATAACAAAGCTGGGAATATTCGTGGGAAGGACTTCTTGCCAAACCTCTCTTGAGAAGGGACAGGAAAGTAGTAAGTGGTCAATATTTTCTTCATAGTTCTTACACAGGGAACATCTTGAGGGGCCTTCCAGGCCTCTTTTCCTCAGATTCTCCGCAGTGAGGATACTTCTGTGTGCTATATTCCAGCAAAAAAAGTCAACTTTCGGGATGGACAAAGTGGACCAGACGTACTTCTAGTGGATAGGGTTTGGGGCAGCATGAGGGACCGCCATTAAAGATTGATAGCCTTCCGCTGTAGTGAAACTTCCAGATTTTGTACCCCAACCTCTCTTATCCCTGGCAGCTTGTTTCAGTGGGGCTTTGCCCTGCAGAAGCTTGGACAGAAGCTTTGCCTCCTCGTCAAGCCTAGGGGGATGGCCTCTTAAATTCCAATCAGACCATTTGTTTTCATTATCCTAGGCAGAGAGGTCCCAAAGGGTGAAGACATGCTGCTCCTGAAGCCACTGTTTTATATTCTGTATTCCAGGGTTTTTCCCCAAAGGCTCTTCCCCAAGGATTGAGTCTTCCCATACTTTGATTCTTTTCCCATTACTAGGGATCCAGTACAATAAAGATCTGAAGTGCTCCAGTGCTTTGAGACAGAGTTTAAAGATAGGGGATCCTTTTTTAATGGGAGGATTTTTATCTAAGCACCGCTGTCTCTGCCCTGTGAAGTATTTTTTCCACAATACCTTCTTGCTCCAGCTAGCTCTTCTAGATACCAGTTGCCAAAGGAGTTTGGATCCCATGGCTAAATTCTGAGCATGAATACTTCTAACTTGGAGGCCTCCTTCGCTGTAAGGTCTTTGGATTTTGTCCCAACTGACAAGATGTAGTTTTTTCAGGTTTCCTCTCCCTCCTTCCCACATAAATTTTTTGAAGAGACTTTCAATCTTGCCGATGACTGTAATGGGGGCCAAAAGAATAGAGGATTGGTAAATAGGGATACTGTAAAGAACAGATTTCAGCAAAACTAGTTTTCCTGCTAGTGTAAGCCAACCGGCCCCCCACTTCTGAATCTTTTCTTTTAACTTGTCGACAATGGGATTCCAGTTTGCTAAGTTGATGGAAGATTTAAAGATCGGGACACCCAGGTAGGTGAATGAGTCCCAATTCTGCGAGCATTCCATTTCCATAACTCTAGAGATTCTTCCAATTTCTGTTCCAGGGCAGTTCCAGCAATAAATTTTGTTTTTTTGCAGGTTGATCTTGCTTCCTGAAACCTGAATGTAGATTTCTAGCTCCTTCTTGAAGCTCCTTGCAGAATGGAATCTGGCGCCTCCCAACAACAGAGTATCATCTGAAAATTGGGCATGATTTATGTCCTTTACATTTGCCGCCATGCAGAGACCAGGGAGGGAAAGATCTTGCTGACAGTTGTTTAGCTGGAAGCTGAGCACAGAGGCCTGAATG
>JASDQU010220494.1:5238-17917 GCA_032191745.1 Picea mariana
AATTTTATGCTTAATTGTATTAAGAGGATTCTCCCCTTTAAATAGTGGAGAAATCAACATTAGAAAGGAGATTATGAAAGGTTTAGCTAGAAAGGAAATATAGAGAAGGAGCGTGTTCATTTTGGATATTGTAACTTGACACATTTGACAGATGAATAAAAGATTATTCTGAGCATTTCTTCTTAGTTCCTTTCATTTATGGGGAATCTTGTGAGAAGGAGAGGGCACACCTTCTTCACAATATTCACCCATTATTTCTGTAATGTGTTAGTATTGTTTTTATTCATACCTTGTTAAAACTCTGTTTCCACTGATTGTTACATCGTTTTCATACAATTCATTTCTAGGTAATTGTTAATCGTTTTGATTGGTAATTCTGTTTGCAGAATGAGTTTATGAAAGTGTGATAATCAGAGACAGGTGCTGAAGATTCCTACTTTGGGGAATAGGGTCCTGTTCTCTGTTACATAATAGTTAGCCTTCAGTACTTGTTAATCATTTTGATTGGTAATAAGTTTATGAAAGTGTGATAGTCAGAGACAGGTGCTGAAGATTCCTGTTTTGGGGAATAGGGTCATGTTCTCTATCACAGAATAGTTAGTCTTCTTTGCAGTGTGTTGAAAGGTTCATTTTTCCCTAGGTTGTGGTTTCTTAATGTAATCCAGGATTCTTCTGATAATTATTTTCCTTTGAATCTTAAACTCTGCAATAAATAGATTTCTTTTCTGTAATTCAAAGTAGAACTTCATTCTGTTTAAAGCAAGGTGTGATTAGTGTACTTTTACTACAACTCTAGATTGCTTTTGAGATTGAGCATATACAGTGTGTGATTTCCTTTGAAATAAACAGACTTCCCTGGGTTGACAATTTATGTAACACTTGATTGTTTTACTTAATAAGCAATTATAGTGACCAACATTTTGGCGTCATTGCCGGGGAAGGCAATTATATATTTCAAAAGAACTTATGTTCTTTCATATATACAGATTGCATGAGAGGATACAGAGACCCCAAAGAAACTGACCCTACAGGTGGTAGGGGCAGAGGAAGGGGAGGAAGAAAGACTTTTATTGACAACATTATATCAAAATCTGAATATGTTTCTCCTTAGCGACCAAGCTCTCGAAAACCAAAATATCAACCTTCCTTTCAAGAGAACTTTGAAACGGGAAAAGATATTTGGAGCCCTAAGATAGTTGAGAAACCAACAGAAAACATTGAGGATCGAGCAAGTGCAACAAGGGAACAAACAGAAGAAACCATGGATGAGTATAATGAAGAACTGCACCATGAAGAACAGGTAGATCCTGAAGGAGAGGTAAATGATGAAAACTCTTTTTCTACCTTAGGATTTTCTATTGGTGATGTTCCTAGAGGAGTAGCTCCCATGAAGAATATTCCACTTTCAACTTTACCTAACTTTCATGGTTTATCTTCAGAATATCTCGATGAATTCCTTTTCAAGTTTGACATATAATGCAGAGGTACAACCATGCTCTAACATTATTGCTGAAACAACGGAACCACCATTCCCAGAGTGTTTAGCTTTGACTAAAACTCCTGAGCTACCTACTTTCAATCTTCTACGAGAATTACAAAATCTTTTTGTCAAAATTCCACTATTACAAGCACTAAGAGATGTACCAATTTATGCCAGAACTATGCGAGACATTTGTATTAAGAAACCTGGTAGGAAAACTAAAGATCCCCTGACAGTCCATGTCATGGGTGATTTTTCTACACTAATGTTGGGTAAAGCTCTTCCTGTTAAATATGGTGATCCCGGCCATCCTACTATCATAGTACAAATTGGAAAAACAATAATTCCTCGAGTTCTGGTAGACTTAGGCACTGCTATCAATATTATGACTCTTGAAACTTCAGAACTGTTACAACTGAAGAATGAAATCAGAGATACCCCAACCATTCTAGATTTAGATGACCATTCTACAATCAAACTAGAAGGAGTCATTGAAGACCTAATCATCTCAGTAGAGTCCTGGAATTATCCAGCTGACTTTGTGGTATTACAACCTAAAACAAAGTTGGGGGGTCATCCTCTAATATTGGGCAGGCCTTGGCTAGCCATAGAATATGCCTTTATCAGCTGCAGATCTAGTTCAATGACAATTTCCAATGGATATGAGACCAAACAACTTACCCTCTACCCTCACTCTACACCCTTGATTAATAATGACAATTCCTTATGGGTGGATTTTGACGATCAAACTACTCAACCTATCTTGACTATTGAACAAGCCTTAAGCCTTAAAGATGTCACTAAGGATGAAGTAATTAATAATTTTATTTGTCAACCCTCCTTTGTGACTCTAGAAACACATAATCAACTCACTACACTTTTGGAGTCGAATACCTAGGAAAACCTTAACTCTGAAGACCCACCTCAAACATCAGCTACCATCTCTTCTAAAAGTATACCAGTAGAAATTGAACCTGGAAAAACACTAAATATAAACCCCAACTTAACAGTTGCTGAAACACTGTGATTAATGAAGTTACTTATTGAACATAAGGAAGAATTCGCATGGGACTATACATATATGAAGGGAATATCTCCTGAATTATGCACTCATCGTATCTATATCAAGGAAGATTGTCAACCGATCTGACAACCTCAATGACGAATGAACCCTAATTTACAAGAAATTCTTAAAGAAGAACTTCAAAAATTGCTTAATGTAGGGTTTATATATCCTATATATGATAGTGAATGGGTTTCCCCATTGGTAATAGTTCCTAAGAAAAATGGGAAATGGAGAGTGTGTGTAGATTATAGAGCCTTAAATAAATCCACTCAAAAAGATCACTTTCCGTTGCCATTCATTGATCAGGTGTTAGATAATTTGTCAGGGAAGAAATTCTTCTCTTTCTTAGATGGTTTCAGTGGGTATAACCAGATCAAAATCGCACCCCAATACCAAGATAAGACCACTTTTACTAGCCCCTGGGGAACTTTTTCTTATAGAGTCCTCCCATTTGGACTATGTAATGCACCAACAACCTTTCAAAGAGCAGTTATAGGAATCTTTTCTGATATGCTTAATCACTCTATGGAAATTTTTATGGATGTTTTTACCCCTTACGGTTTATCTTTTGATGAAGCACTACAAAATCTTGAGAAAGTACTTAACTGATGTATACAATCCCACCTCTCCTTAAGCACCAAAAAATGTCATATGATGATGAGTGAAGGAGTGTTACTTGGACATTTTATTTCATCTCAAGGAATTCAGGTATATCCATTCAAGATACAAGTCATTAAAGACCTTCCTATTCCTAAAACCCAAATAGATGTGAGAAGTTTTTTAGGACATGCTGGATACTATAGAATATTTATCAAAAAAAATTCCAAAATGGCTTCTCCTTTGTTAGTGTTACTTATGAAAAATGTTGAATTCAAGTGGACTACTCTTTTCCAAGAAGCATTCGATGCACTCAAACCCCAGTTATCTACAACTCCTATTATAAGAGGACCTGATTGGACACTTCCCTTTCATATATCCTCTGTTGCTTCAAATATTGCAATAGGAGTTGTCTTGGGACAAGAATAAAATCATATCCCTTATGCCATCTACTTTATTATCAATAATATGAGTCCTACTGAACTTAACTATACAGTTACCGAAAAGGAATTTTTAGCAGTTATCTATGCTATTAATAAATTTCGACATTACATCACTGGCTATTCTACTTTTTCCCATACTGATCACTCAGCTATCAAATATTTAATGAACAAATCTATCACAAATGCTTGATTCACCAGATGGTTACTATTATTACAAGAATTTGATATTACAATTGTAGATAGACTAGGAAAAGAAAATGTAGTTGTTGATTTCCTTTGTCGGTTAACACCTGATGATAATACTCTAGTAGATGATTCCTTTCCTGATGAATATCTATTTGAAGTATCTTCTCACTCACCATGGTATGCAGACATCACTAACTACTTGGTTGCAGGGAAGTTACCACCACACCTACCCCACTGAGAGAAAAGAAGAATCATTCAACAAAGTGCTTGGTATAGCTGGATAAGTGGGTGTATTTTCCACACAGGACTTGATCAAGAAATCCGAAGATACATTAGAGAAGATGAGGTTTATTATTTACTAAAATCTTGTCATGTGGCCCTTGTGGAGGGCATTTTGCTGATAAGAGAACACATAAAATTCTCGGGATGGGTTATTATTGGCCCTCACTTTTTAAAAATGAAAAGAAATATGTTTGGTCTTGTGATAGCTGTCAAAGAATGGGTCAACCTAATCATAGAGATGAAATGCCATTAAATCCCCAGGTAGTACTCGAACCATTTGAAAGATGGGATTTAGACTTTGTAGGACCCATTAACCCTCCATCCAATCAAGAATTTTATATAGTGGTCTGCACAGATTATATGACCAAATGGGTGGAGGCTAAGGCACTCCATAGAGCTACTGAAAAAGCTGTTCTAAATTTTTTATTTGAAGATATCTTTATCAAATTTGGAGTGCCTAGAGAATTAGTCACAGATGGGGGAACTCTCTTCACTTCTCATGGTTTTAAAGCCATACCTCAAAAATATCATATTCATCATAGACTGACTACACCATACCACCCCCAAGCCAATGGATAGGTCGAAAGCACGAATAAAGTAATAGAAGCCATCCTCACAAAAATAGTGAAGGAAAACATAAAGGATTGGTCTTAAAGGCTCCTTGAAGCATTATGGGCTTACAAAACTACCTGGAGAAATACTATAGGATTTGCCCCCTATGAATTAGTTTATGGAAAAAGTGTTATCTTTCCTGTGGAATTTGAAATCAAAACCTTAAGGACTGCTTTAGTTGTTAACCTTGATTTGACTGATGCACAAACAGCCAGGTTGCAACAACTTAATGAATTGGATGAAAAAAGACTAGATGTCATTCATCAGACAACTATGATTCAACAACAAAGAACAAAATGGCATGATAAAACCATCAAGCATAAGCAATTCCAAAAAGGTAATTGGGCTTTACTGTATGATTCTCGGTTCAAAGAATTTCAAGGGAAACTACGTACAAGATGGCTAGGACCTTACGAAGTGGACACTGCTTTCCCCAATGGAACAGTAAGGCTCCTCACAATTGATGACTCTAAAACATTGTTATTAGTGAATGGTCATCGACTCCATCTGTACCAGTGCCCCATTTCCAAAGAATATTTTAAGGCCACATGTGTGGCAGACTCACATTATCTCTTTTTAGAGGAGCCTCCTACCCCTCATTGCAATTAATTTTTCTAAATTTAATTTCTTTAGTATTAGATTAAATTTCTTTACTAATAATCCATGTCAAGGAATGACATGTTACAATTGATTCTTTTGCAGATTCTTGATCCAATAAAATCCCTACCAAGAAAGGATAATCTTACTACAAGTAGATCCAAGCTTCATTTTTTGAAGACTGCTCCCTCTTTCTTCAATCCATTCAGCAACATTTTTCCTCATTTTCCCATTTTTCCCGTTGCTGAAACACCACTCTTCAGCAACATTTTCCTCATTTTTCCCATTTTTCCCGTTGCTGAAACACCACTCTTTAGCAACATTTTCCTCATTTTTCCCATTTTTTCCATTTTTTCCCATTGCTGAAACACCACTGTTCAACAATATTTCGCCCTTTTTCCCATTGCTGAAACACCACTCTTCAACAAAATTTTCTTCATTTTTCCCATTTTTTTCCCATTGCTGAAACACCACTATTCAGCAATATTTTGCCCTTTTTCCCATTGCTGAAACACCACTCTTCATCAACATTTTCTTCATTTTTCCCATTTTTTTTCCATTACTGAAACACCACTGTTGAACAATATTTCACCCTTTCTCCCATTTCTAAAACACCACTCTTCAGCAACATTTTCCTCATTTTCCCCATTTCTCCTGCTACTGAAACACCATTCCTTCAGTAATATGTTCCGTTGATAAAACATCACTCTCCAGCAAACACTTTTCCATCTCTTCATGTTGCTGAAACACCACTTTTTCAGCACTTCCTATCATAAAAACATCTTCTTCAGCTCTTTCGCTCTACATCGGGTCCTTTCATGATTAAACAAACCCTTAATACAATTTATCTCATAAATCCAAAGTTTCTCCCATGATCACTGTAGATCTATTATGGACAGGCACTATATTTTTTGAAGTACGAATCAAAGGTGAAGATGAGGTATGTAAACTTTATATGTAAATACAATTGAACTATGGCTAATGAGAAGATCTCGATTCATTATTACCATTCACTTAAAGTCACTATTTTAGTCGTAGTTGGGGGGGGGGGAGTAAATATCGAAACTTTATGCTATCATTTCACATGAACTGACTACCTTCACTTCCTTTTTACCCATTTTTTTGTTCTTTCACCTTCATTTACATGCCCTCATCTGCAAAACTTACTCTATTTGGGTGTGGTTACTTGACTCTAAGATTGTGCATTTTACTGATTTGAATAGCGATGGGAGGCCCTGTTATATGATATGAACCCACCACGACAACCCTGCTAGAATTGTATCCAGAAGTCTACCAAATCTTTCAACAGACAGACTGGCTGGGTTATTTTCAGAGGCTCCAGGGATTTGATCTACAACAGGCTCTTCAATTTTCTCAAAATCTTCAAGAAGAACATTCTATTGTTCAAGGGGTTCGGATTCCAGTCACAAAGGATGATATAGCACAGGTTTCGAGTCTTCCCGTCATTGGAATTCGTTGGTTCAGCTGCAAACACATTATCCTTAATGCCCAGCAGGATTTTCTCTTGCTAGGAGAACAAGTTGAGCCTAAAGGTCGGGGTGTTCGACTTAACTCGTTGTCACTTCCTTGGCCGAATGTTACAGAGTTTTTCAAGCACCATCTCACCTGTGAAGGCTGATACCAGGTAGTTTACCAGTATGATTTTGTCTTTTTATCTCATTTACGACATGCTAGATTGGTGAATATTCCCTACTATCTGCTCGGATGTCTTAGAAATATGTCACATTATTGTAAAAAGGCTAAAAATCCCACCCTTTCCCTCACCCATCGCTGTCTCGTTCAATTACTCAACCAAAAGGGGTTTTCCCAACAAAACCCTCCCCTAAAAAATCCACCCATAGACCCTTAGGAAGCTGTTGAACATCCTGAAAATCCTTATGAACAACAACCACAAAACCTTCCTGACCCTCCAAAAATACCTATTAATCCGCCTACAGACCCAATTGATCCAATTAACCCTCCTACCATACCAAGCTCGCCCCACAATTTACCAGAATCATCTACTCCTACTATTCATATCCTTAGCGATGATTCTTAAATAAACAAACTTTGATAACCCTCCATGCCCCATCACTGAGGAAAAACCCACTTGCAAAAGAAAGAAGCAAACTACTATTTTTCCTACCTTTCTACCAAAAACACGAACGAGGGCTTCAACAAAAGTAGCCACTACTTCCACCACTCTAAACCCCCCCACCCATCTTGCTAAAATCCCATTCACCTCCACCCTCCCAAATCTCGGTATTTTTACCTATTCCACCCATGGGCACTGAAACACAAGAACCAACTACTCATCCAGTAGATGAAACACAAGAACCAACTACTCATCCAGTAGCTGAAACACAAGAACCAACTACTCGTTCAGTAGCTGAAACACAAGAACCAGCTATAGCTATTACACAAGAACCAACTACAGCTAAAATACAAGAACCAGCTGCTGATTTTGTTCCCAAAATATAGGAATCAGATGCCCAAGGTGTCGCAACACTACTTTCTCTACATCAAGAAGTTGAAACACAAGAATCAGCTACTGATTTTGTAGCTGCTCCACAAGAACTATCTATTGCGGCTGTGACTCCTACACAAAAACCAGTCACCCCTCTTGACACACCCATGATAGATCAACAATTAGAACCAACAATGGCCTCTGTCTTACAAGAGAATGAGTTCCTAAGGTTTGAACTGGAAGCCTACAAGCAAGGGCTAGTAATGGTAAAGGAAGCCTACGACAAGGAACATAAATTGTATACCCTAGCTCGCATAGTGGCCATGATAGAGGATAACACAAAAGATGATTAGTGTAGAGAGTACATGTGCAGCCAATGTGCGAATATTTATTATCAAGAAGGCTATAAAGAGGTTCAAATTCCAATGCCTGGAGCTTCCCTTGCACCTACGACTTTTGCAGTAAAAGAAGAAGAACACCCTACTATTACACAAGAACCAGTAGAACCTTCCAAAGTTCAAAATGAACCTTGACATAACCAGAAAAAAATTGTTCTTCATCAAAATATTACAATAGTAAGGGAGCCTAGATCAACCATTTGACCTTAACAAAATATCAAAATTGCCTATATATACTAAAATTTTTGCAACCATCAGGAATTTGATCGGACCCCCGCATTCAAAGTTTCCAGTCAGCGCCTACTCTGTCAACCTGTGTAGGCCTTCTTATGTCAGACACGAGCCTAACTTAGTTATGTTCTTTGCAAGAAAATCCATCCCTCGAGAAACTTCAGATTGACAATCTCCCCCCACGAAAACTCTCAGTATGCTTTCCATTTATGGGGTGAGATGAGGTCTCAACTGCCACCCCCATTTCCATTAACTACCTTCATCGGGATTGGGATGAGTCTTGACATCCATGAATGTTCCAGGAAGTGCCCATGACATCTTCAAGTCAATCTYGATGCCTCGAGGCGATGCAGATCTTCTTCTGTGACCAATACAGGCACTTTTGGCCTTTGGCACAACTCCTCTCCATCGCTCCTTCTTCAATGTCACCTAGGGTCATGAACCTACTCAATTGCGTGATTGTGGATGCAACCAATGGTGGTTTGAAAGAAAACTGCTTTTTGTCCCCACAATTCACCATGAACCACCACGCGTCCCTTTCTAAAATTCATGGTTCTGATTGCGGCCCACACTTGAAAATTTGAAAATGTGCGCACCTTCTGACCCCGCAATGGAGCGTGACCATTGATATTGTGATCTGAGATGAGGCTTCTTGATCAATGACCTAGCTCTAGAAACTTTTAGATTGATGGACCAGATTTTCTCTTTTCAAATCAACGACCGAGATTTGCTTCATGATTTGGGCTTTTGACCTTTCAAACTTCAAACTATATTTTCCCCTAGAAAAACCTCTGAAGCTAAGGATCTGATGACATGTGGGTCCTATATTTTTATGGATGAGATCCACTTCAAGCCTCTGACCTCTTCAACCAGATCAATGGCCCTTCTGCTCCCTCCTCTATCAATGATCGGGATCTCCTTCAGGTCTTGGGGCCTTTTCCTCCTTCGCTTTCCTCAACATCTCTAGATTTGACGATGTGTGTTCTTGAATCAAACGGCTGATAATTACTTCGAACCTCTATACTCTGGGAAATTCAAAACTCAAACTTCTTCTTTCAACTGATTTTCACCTAGAGCTGGTGATAAATTGATGTGTGTCCTCTTGGATTGGATGACTGAGAAACACTTTGAGACATTGTCACTTCGGTGCTTCGAGACATTGGCACTTCGGTGCTTTGAGACTTCAAAACTTCAGGAATTTGGTGCTTTGACACTTCGACACTTCGAGATTTCAGCGCTTCGACAACTTCAACACTTTGGGACTTCGACACTTTGGCACTTTGGGGCTTCAGAACTTTACCGACTTCAACACTTTGGGACTTCGGTGCTTCGACACTTCGACACTTCATTGCTTTGACACTTCAAGACTTTGATGCTTCGAAAATTCCACATGATTCTCACTTCTAAACTCTTGAAGTTTATTTCCCTGAACACTTCGATCAAATGCCACCTGTCCCTTTAAAGATCAACGACTCATGCTCTCTTCAGGCCTTTTTCTCTGGTGCTATACTTCTCACAAATTTTAAGATTTCGAATGCCCGTGAGCTGCTAATTCTAAACTCCACATGGAATTCCCGTCGTTGAAAGATGAACCTGCATTTTTGCTAGATTTGAGTCCAGAACGGACTGCTCTAAGTGTTGCGCTTTAAGCCCACAATTGCGGCTGGTTGGACAATTGATAGGGGGGGTGAATCAGTTGTTACTATGCTTAAATAATTATGCCCATTTTAAACTCTTCATAGAACACTCAATGACGATCAAAATGATGCAGGAAAGTAAGCAATAGAATATTAAACATCAATCACACACATGAAATACACAGAGACAAATATTTTCTGAGGAAACCCATAAAGGGAAAAACCTCTTCTTCTTGATATGATAAGTAATCTTTATTTTATTTACATTATCATTCTTATGAGCACCAGCTCATTGTGAGGCTACCACCTCTATTTTGCAATCTACAACTTGTTGAGAGCACCAACTCTCTGGAAACTCTAGCACCTACTAGAAGGAAGCACCAACTCCCTGGTTTCTCTAGCACCCACTAGAAGGAAGCACCAACTCCCTAAGTGTTCCAACATAACCTGTATGGAAGCACCAACTTCCAATCACATAGGAACCAACCTGTATAATAGGGAACAACAGTTCTCCCTTGCACCACCCTGCCTCCCTAGTTTTTCTGGCTGTAGCCAGATGGAAGATACAACTCCCTATGTTCAAGAAACCACTTGAAACTATGAGAACAACAGTCCTCCCTAACACCTCCCAATCACCCTAAAATATAAATCTTTTCTTTCTTAAATCTATTACAGTGATACAATATTCATCAATGGCTTACCAGTCTCATCAGTGTTCTGATACATTGCTCTGATCTACCTATTTCAGTGTCCTCCTCCTCACATCTTCATAATATTTTTGTTTTTCTGCTATGTCTCTACATGTGCACCTTGACTTTTCTTCCTCTCTAAGATATACATTTCCATTCTATGTGCTACACTTCTTCTGTACAATTCAGTAGCTATACACAGCCTACTTTTACCTGCATCATTAAGTCCTTGTAGAAGCAACCTCCTCTTCTCTGTTTTGCATATATTTATCATGCCCAGTCCTCTACCAGATCATCCACCTAACTTTTCGTCCCCTATGGCAATTACACTGAGTTTGTTCTTCATCCATGGCCATTATACTGAGACTCTTTGGCTTCTCTAGAAGCTATCGTCTTCAATCCTTTTCCATATTTCAATCATCTCTATGATGAGTCTTCATACCACTGTCAGATACCTCGAGACTCTTCAACTTCTCTAATAATCACCTTCCAGCCTCTTTGAATTGTCTGGCTGAAACTATCAGTGTATTTCTGCAGTTACAATCAGTTTGTTTCTAGCAGTTACTGAGAGAACCTTCATGCACTCATCCCTTTGGCACTTTTTCTTTTCCTGATAAAACTACACAGTGGGAATTTAGATTTTCTGGTTAAGCCCCTTCCTTTCACATTACCATCGATGATTACCATACACTTAAACACCATTTGTTTCACGATTTCATGTTTTGGTATATCCAGCTGGGAGTTGCCTTGATCCTCCCAACTCGTGAAACTCCAAAATGGAGCCTAGAATTGCTAGCTCCTTCCCCAATCTTCCGCTGATGTGACCACTGGCTGCGATGACTCACTAATCAAATGAACACTTCATGATATTGACGATCTTTGATGTGGAGCCTAGTGATGTGCTAGCTCCTCCCTTAATCCTTTGACGATGTGACCTCCAGCTGTGATCAGGGATCAAGCAAAAAGGTGCTTCACGATTTCACATATCGCGATTTCTTGATGTGAGTTTCCTTGAGACTCCCAACTCGCGAAACTCTGAAATAATCCAGATCGATGGCCCATGATCCTTGGTATTTAACTATCCATATCTCTTCTTCAAAAACTCATAATTCGTTCTTCATCATGCCATATCAACAGTCCATGCTCTCCCTTTGATCGACGACTATGATCAAATCACGATTTCTTGTTTCGCGACTTCGTGTCTCATCTCCCTAGACAATCAATAGTCCATATCTCTCCTCAATCCAATGGCTCAGATTATGTCATGATTTCGTGTTTCACAACTTTTGAGGTTATAGCACCTCCTTCCTTTGACCCTTCAGTCAGTGAAATTTTGATCTCTTGCCACGTGTCCTCCGAATCCAACGGTCCAGATATTATTGCGATTTTTCATTTCACAAGTTGGAAGGTTAGAGCACTTCCTTCCTTTGAATTTCCAGTCAGTGAAATGCTAATCTCTCACCACGTGTCCTCGGGATCCAATGATCCACGACTATCCTCGATGAAAGCCCAAGATTCCTTCATAGCTTTGGAATGTTGGATGACTACTGGGATTATCCTCCTTGCAGTTCCACTGGATCTAACAGCCCACAATGCTCCTTGATCCACGATCAATGACCCACATCGCTCCTCCTCCTCAGCTTCATTTCTCCCAACTTGGAAGAATTTCTAAGTGCCAAAGGCCTCGACCTTTGATCCTTCAGTGAGTCCTGATGTATGGGATTCATCTGTGTTTCTATGAATGCAATATCTCCTAAGCTTTGGTAATCAAATTAATCTTGGCCCTGGTGCACACTTGTGCTCTATGTGCAACTCTATGTTATTCCTCCTGAGATTTAACTGCACACTCTGTTGGTTGTGGAGCCTGATTATCTTCCTGATGCAGAGGTCCTTGCTTTCAGCTGTGTCTATACCCCATGAAGTATTTACACCCCAGAAGTATGTACACTCTTCCACGTGGGGGAGTGTAGAGGGGGGGTACCCCCTCTGCGGGG
>JASDQU010220495.1:502-16483 GCA_032191745.1 Picea mariana
TGTAGATTGTTGCAGTATATTTTGTTTGTTCAAAACATAAGTTTAATAAAAAAAACACTGTTGTAGAAATAAGTAACTCATTATCATTCATTTCGTGTTTAAGAAACATACTGTTAAACAATTGTCAATTTGACATATCAAATCGTGATAAAAAAAAATTGAAAAATAGTCATTATAAAGCTAACACAATTCTTCACAAGTTTGTTTTTACTATAAAGTGAAATTCTAAATAAAAAAAATACCTTTATATGTCGGAAGTTGAATAACTTGTGAAAATACAGTTTTTTTTGTCATAAAACAAGCAAAAGTGTAACCCACCTTCATGATTTCACCCAACAGCAAGTCAAAGTTTGAGGATGTCGACCAGGTAAAGTCGAAGTCGAATATATCAAGAAAAATTCAACTGAAAAGAGGTCAAAGTGAGGGCGTGAGATGACCAACTAGATACTGAATGGAGGTCGACTAGTAAACCCGACTTGGAGTCAACTGTAACAGAATCCCAGGATTTGTGGGATTTGTAGCCTATGATATGCATGGATATGTAACCGCTTTTTGGCACCAATATTTAGGGTTTTTCCTATTGTAAATCATATAAAGAGGCATTTTGTAAGGCCGTAAAGGTTGTTGTTGTTAGGTGATCATAGAATACACTTTTGCAGGTTCATGCATGTATAAGTGTAGGTTGTCGGTCATGCATATGTAAGACAATTTGGCTATAGGGTTTTTCTTGCCTGTGCAAGAGGGTATGATGTCCATTTTTTCTTAGGTGTAGACCAAGGTTAGACATGTAACCTTTTATTCTGAATGAATAGGACAATAAGAGAGTAGAATGCTCAAAGGAATGCTAGTTTTCCTAGTTAAGGATTTCAAGGGTAAACTATTGGTGTATTGTGTGATTTCTTGTTTCATATGCTTTCTTGATTAAATTCTTCTTCTCTTCTACTAGGATTAGTGTGAAAGTGCCCTGCATTTACTAACATGTGGTATCAGAGATTAGATCTACCCTGAAAAGTGAGTTATCAAAGCGGTGTAATGCTTTGGAAAGTATATCATATCTTGATTTGAAAATATTGAATCTGAGAACTAAACCATAGGTACAGTACGATATGTAAGTCACAAATTGTTTTAAAGATCAAGGTAAATAATGGTGAGCAGTTCCATAATAGAGATAGAATGATTCAATAGCCATAATTTTGAGCTTTAGAAGCTTAAAATGGAATATCTTCTTGTGGATCAAGAACAATGGACATTGGTTTGTATAGGTACCCAGTCGACAGGCATGTCGATGGAAGAATGGGAGAAACTTGAAAGAAAAGAAAGAAATACAATTCAGCTTTGTCTTGTAAATTCGGTGCTCCTGAATGTCTCAGGTTAAGATTCAGCCAAGAAATTGTGGGACAAGCTAGGAAGCTTATACCAGTCAAAATCTCTCATAAATAATTTGTTTCTCATAAAGAAATTATATCTTTTGAGGATGAGTGATGGAAATTTGGAGACTGAGCATTTAAATGTGTTTAACACCATGTTAATCTAGTTATTTTATGTGGATAAAAAGAACACTGATGAGGATAAGTGTATCATCCTATTATGTTTTATTCCAGACTCTTGGGATAGCTTAGTCATGGCTATTGGGAGTAATACAACCACACTAGCACTAGAGGACATGGTTTCTTCTCTGTTTTTAGAATAAATGAGAAGGAAGAACATTGAAGGATCAACCAAAGATTCTCTAGTAGTGAGGGGTCGACTAGAAGACAGAGACAAAGGTAGATTCTTCAGTAGAAATTTCAATTCAAAGGGTAGATCTAAATCCCCGGTTCAGTCGACACAAATGTGTTGGAAATGTGGTAAAGTTGGGCATTATAAAAAGGACTGTAAGTCGAAGGAAACAGAATTCAGTGTCGGATATGACAAGAAGCAGTCGACTGAGAGAAAGATGACCTCATAGAAGGAAGGTGATATGTACCTGGCGTTGACCAATACACATTCAGATCAAGATGTTTGTTTGATCGACTCAGGAGTGTCCTATAATATGACACCACATAATGAATGGTTATGTGAATATGAACAATATGATGGGGATGATGTGTTCTCGAGGGATGACTCAAAAACCAAAATTGTCGGGCATGGAAKAGTCTGACTGACACTGCAGGATGGTGTTGGTAGCCAATTCATTTTTTTATTATCCTATAAGCTGCCTACACCTATGTCTTGCAACATCAATATTTTGTCACAAGTTTCAAATAGACAACATTTTCATTTCTTGTGGCATTTACACACTTATTTTCGTTAAGTTTTCACGACTGTAAGCGTGAAAACTTCTCCTTTCGAGGTCGCATTTCGATCACTATCTGAATTGTCATGATCTTTTTATCGATATGCCTACTACACTTATCTTTTGTTTATCGTTATGTGGCTGGAAGAACTTTCGAACTATGCTCATTGGATATTCTTATGATTGTATAACTTGGTTTTATTTAGTTTGTAAGGCATTGAGCATTTGGATTTACACTTTTTATGACTTGCCTGATCTTTGATTCTGCATAGGGTTTATGATTAATGTTTTCTATATATATATGATATAATCCTTATGTTAATCTTCTTATAACTTTTGGCTTGTCAACTATATGAATACCGTTTGGCACCTTTGTTAAACTTTTGATTATATACATTGGCGCATAGTTGATTTTGGGTTTTGATTTATATATTGGATGTTTGAACACGTTGGCATAACATTTGCGCGTATTGGTATACACATTTGATTTCATTGGTTGTACGCATGATTTAATGGTTGAACTACTATTATGGAGTGAACAGCTATGAAATTTGGCGGTCATACTTGGGTAATGAATATTATGCATGGCAGACTCCACCACCTTCGCATGCTCGCATTTATGCTTATCCCTTTTGGCTCGCTCATTGTTGTTGGTTCGGATAGCTCTGTTACTGTGTGTGTTGGTGAATTCAAACACTTCCCTTATCATGCATTCAGCTCCATGGCACCAGTCGTGCGAGTCGAACCCAACGACAATCAAGCCTTGTTAATGTTTGACAATGCCCACCAAGATTTGGAAGACAGTGGATGGTTTACCTTCGTGAAATGATTCAAGGGTTTTAACCTTTGTGTAGCACGACAGTTTGTCATGACCTTCAATGGCTGTTGAGCCAAGGTAGGTGATGTACAGCTAGAGGTTGATGAACAGTTTATCAGCTCAGCTACGGGGTTACCTACTTCATGACAGCGTTGGTTTAAGAATTGCAAGGTCGAGGAAGTGTCGTGGACATTGTTGTTTCTATCCCACAAAGTCACCTCTTGTGACAGAGGTATGCCTATCTCTGCACTTAAACCGTGATGGCACGATTCTTTGATGATAATCAAGCAGTTCGTGACCTGTGAAGGTCAATACAAACTTGTATTCCTTTATCACCTGCGTCTGTTGATGGTTTTTATAGGGTATCCTCTAAACATGCCTTTCTATTTTCATCGGAGCTTGTATAAGATGTCTAAAAAGTTTAAGAGGCACAAGGCTGACAACATCTTGTTTCATCATGGGCTTATTAAGCTCATCGTTGTTTATCATTTGAGTTTGTTGGGTGATAGTTGGAGGGCTTTCATAGCCCGTAATGGCTTTGAAGACACCGACCCTGTACAGGTTGATAAACCTGTGGTAGTTGAAACCAAGTCTGAACCGCCTGTACCCTTACACCTCCTACTGCCTAAACCCTCGGCCAACCCTCCTATTGACTTACCCGACACTGTAACTAAGAATACAAAAGCCATTAAAAAGCCTATGAGCAAAAATCCCAAGGCAAACATTACTGAAAATACCAAAGGGAAAAGTAATGCCCGACTCATTTCGAGAATGGCACGAAAAAAACCGAAACCCTCTGTCGAGTCAAACCCTATCATCCTAAGTGAGGATTCTGATTCGAATATTGAGCATTTTTTGGCCAGCAAGTACCCCTACTCGCAAGGTTTATGTCCTGAACCCTCTTATGACTTTGTATCAAACCTACCCCCCTGCCTAAAGGACGACCATAACTACCCGGGTATTAAATTGCCTCGTGAAACCCTCAGTCATTTGGCTAAACCCTCGCCTGCTCTGTCTAAACCCACATAGTCACCCTGTGACCAATACAATTCATGGTTAGAGGGATATTATATTGATGTGCCTATACTCCAATCAAAGATTCAATCTTTGGAAGACCAGATTGCATTGCTAACCAGTCAAAAGGCCAAGATCCAAGTAGTGGATAAGAAACAGAAGACAACCGGCTCCATCCTGTTCAAAAACGTGGAATCAGCCACGGTTGTTGTAAATTCCAAGTTGGCATAATCAAGTAACCTCGTACCTACATAGGTATGGTTTTGACATCGTTTCGTTTTGTAAATAATCTAGGTTGATGTAATGATTTGAATTCATTTTTAATAGCTCTGTTTATATCTTGAATGGCTTTGTTATGATTGTATGCATTCTATATATAGCTTTGCTTTAAATAAAAATAAATTTCGATTCGATATGCGATCTCATCATTCCCAGTATAGAAATCGATAGATTTTGATTGGATTTGAGTGGTCTGTGCTTAGATTTGATTGATTGGTTTGCCTTATTAAGTTGACAAAATTAATAGTTTGTTTTCGAATGAATTGGCTTGGTATCTACTCTGAACTGTAAATTTTCATGATTACGATCATGTTGGATTTGATCTCGTTATGGTTCAGATGCTCTAATTGGTAAACTATTTCAAAAGAGTCTGTTGGTTACGATATGCTCTATCATGTGATTTTCAAAAGTCGTGAATATTGTTCTTCTCGGTTTTAATTTGGGAAATAAAGACTCTGTTTTTACAAAAACGATATGCTCATGTAAGCCCACGCTAGTAATATTCATACTCGAATCGTGGACAGTTTCGATTCACGATGATTATGTTAAGACTCCTTGATATTTGATTCACTTAAATTGAATTCAGTTGATTCGATTACTCTTATGAGTTAGATTCACATCGTGAAGTGCTGCTCTGTCTGTTTTTAACTTGCAAACGAATTGGTCAATATTTGTTGCCTCTATCGAATCCAGTAACAATGTGTTTTAAACAAATAATTTCGATCAAAGGAAATCGATATTGTCTACCCAATTTACTAAAAAAAAACGATCATATAATTCTTGAACCTTGTTACCAACTGATTGACATTATCACGATTTCATTACAGTGTTGATTTAATTCGTTTATGGTATGAATATTTTTGCTATATCATTACAGCTATAATGAATGGAAAATGATTTTATTGGATCCAATCGTATCTCTTGTTTAACAATCGCATACGACATGTTTGATTATCGGTTTGAATTGGATATGAAACAATCTTATGACTGTCCGATTATGACTCTGTGGACCCAATTTTGTGGTAACAAAAGAACAGAGTATTCCTATCTCTGTATTCGGTTGAATCATTTTTTTGATCCTGTTTAATTTTGAATGATATAACCATTCCAATCTCAATGGTTCATTTTCAAATGGTTATTGGAAGATAATTGGATTTAATTCTTTTAAAAGAATTTGAATCGATTCTGATGTTGATTCTGTATCTTATTTAGACTAGCTACAGAATCAGATGATTCTGTAGCTAGTCTATAGAATTTAATTTGTATTATTTTATTAATAAAAGAGTCTTCTAACTTGTCTATTTTGGATCCTTTTCAGGTGAATTCGAATTGCATGGGATTTGATGGACAGTCTAGACGATATTTAGATGCTCTAGTTTCATTTTAGTTTCCTAGTTTAGTTGATCTTGAGAATATCTTCCCAAATTATGTAAACAGTTTGATAACTTCCACAGGGAGGTTTTACCTTGTGGAAAAAATTCTAAATACTTATTATTTTTGTAATAACATCATCCTCGCTTGTGGGAGAACCAGGATAATGGATATCTAATACAGACTGAGACAGAAATTGATGTTCTGCTACAGCTTTAGCTTTTCACAATATCAATCTTTTGTTTCATGTTTATGTGTATCAATTTGCATTTGGTTAATGACTACTTTAGCTATCTTAGTCTTTTGCAAATGATATAAATTAATTAATATGATCCATATCTGATTTCTTCTAGTATTTTAAAAAACATAGCAATTACTTGATTCAATTTGTGAATCACAGATTTCTCTTCTTCAACAATTGAATTATTAAGTATAAGTTTTTGCATAACAGGTTTACCTAATTGCAGAGATTTATGAATCATATAATTGTTATGATTTTTATGTCTTGTTTGTCCTGTAAACAAACTCAAAGAGCATTGCAGCTATCATTTACAAGAAGCTTCTGGAGTAATCAGTGCGAGTTTCCTTCCTCCAATCTGCTGGTACAGTCATCATACACAGGGCAAATCTGGAACGTTTATCCAAGTTAGTTTGCGATTATTTCGTTAATTTGATTAGATATATGTGTAGTTAGTATATTAGATTGTTTAATTTTAGTAAGATTTATTTCTTGTTCATAAAATCATAAAATCAACAAAAATATCTTTCTCTATCTCAGGGCAGAAAGCAAATGATTTTTCCAGGTTTTATTTAAATCTGTATTTTGTAGATATTGTATATTTTGTAAATAAGTTATATTTCAATTAGTAGTTTGTATATATAGAAATAGTAGATTAGTTTGTTTGTTTAATAGTTAGTTTTAATTAGATTAGTTAGATTAGTTTGTTTTATTTATTGTTAGTTAGTTTAGTTTGTTTTGTTTAGTTTTAGTTAGTTTAGTTTGTTTTAATTAGTTTTAGTTAGATTAGTTAGTTTAGATTAGTTTTCTCTTTGGTTTTATTAGGACCTTAGATCGGCTAACGGAGCCACTAAACCCATCAGGTTGGTTCACTCCAAACGGTTTGGGTTATTAGACAACCCCGGACCGGTTCCACTCTCTCAGTTGACAGACGGTCAATTTCGCCCGTCAACAGATGGGAGGAAAAGAACCCTTCCAGTTGTGCTACACATTTCGTGTTTGGCAAGAAACCTGATATATGTCAGCAAGATGAGTGATGTAGGTGTGTATACTCTGTTTCAGAAGGATTCGTGCAATATGGTCAGAGGTGCGATGGTATTAATGAGAAGATTTCATATTGGTACCTTGTACAAGTTGTTAGGGAATGTCGACTCGACTGGATGAAACAACATCGTTGTTCCTGAAATTGATTGTGTTGCGACTCGACTTGAATCGATGTCAACACAAATTGACTTGACTCAAGCCAAGTCGGTTCAAACCTACTCAGCAAGACATGATGAAATAGACCCAACCAGGTTATGGCACGAGAGGATGGGACACATTAGAGAAAAAGGACTTTGAGCTATGCAAAGCAAAGGTATGGTCGAAGGTTTTCCTGAATATGGTTTAGAATTCAAATTTTTTGAACATTGTATATATGGGAAACAAAGTCGGGTGAGGTTCCCATCTAGAGCGACAAGGGAAAATGGGATTCTAGAATTGGTGCATAGTGATGTGTTTGGACCGGTTACAGTTCCTTCACTTGGTGGATACATGTATTATGTCTCCTTCATAGATTATTTTTCCAAGAAGACATGGATATATTTCCTGAGGAAGAAATCAAAGGTTTTTGAGATATTTAAGGAGTTTAAATATCTTGTGGAAAACTAGACAGAGAAAAGGATTAAAGTGTTGAGGACTGACAATGGTGGTGAATTGTGTGGAAAGGAATTTGATCATTTTTGTAAGTTGTGTGGCATAGCATGCCAAAATACCACACCATATACCCCACAGAAAAATGAATTTGTTGAGAGAATGAATAGAACGTTGATGGACAAGGCAAGGAGCATGCTAAGTGGTGTTGGGCTCGCACAAGAATTCTGGGCAGAGGCAATCAATACTGCAAGATATCTGATAAATATGCCTCCTTCGTCGGTGCTAGTCGACATGACTCCAAATGAGGTATGGTCAGGTAAGAATATTTCGGTGGCACATATCAAAGTGTTTGTCTATGATGCATTTGTGCATGTTCCCAAGGAAAAGAGGAGCAAGTTGGACAAGAAGGCAGTCAAATGTATTTTCATTGGATACAAAGAAAGGATGAAAGGATATAATCTATGGGACCTTGCATCAAGGAACACAGTGTGCAGTCGATATGTGGTCTTCAGAAAAGTCATAGATAAATCTGAGCCTGAGGAAGTTGTTCAGACTGAGAATAATCGTGATATGGTGTGGTTTGAACTAAGGAACGAAGAAGATGATTCATATGACTCAATTGAATCTAAGGAAGAGGTGGAATAATTGAATCTGGTGGTAAGGAGGTCAGAAATAATAAAAAAACCATTTGAAAGGTATATCCTGCCCGACTTTCATTCCACATTTTTGCTAACTGCCATCGACTATGAGCCCAAGTTGGTTGGTGAGGAAATCGACTTGACAGAGGGTAAACTCTGGAAGGATTCCATAGTCAACGAGATGGAATCTGTGTACAAGAATGAGACATGGGATTTGGCCAAGTTACATAGTGGAAGAAAGCTCTTCGGTATAAAGTGGGTGTTCAAGAAGAAGATGAATGTCACATAACAAGTTGAGAAGTTCAAAGCTCGACTGATAGAGAAAGGATATTCCAAAGTCGAGGGAGTCGACTTCAATGAGATTGTTTCCCATGTTGTAAGACTAACTTCCATTAGAATAGTATTGTCTCTGACTACAGCATTTGATTTGAAGATAGAACAGATGGATGTGAATACAACATTCCTACATGGGGACCTGGAAGAATAAATCTACATGAAACATCCTGAAAGATTTGTAGTAAATGGTAAGAAAGAGTTGGTGTGAAAAATCAAAAGATCCCTTTATGTTCTAAAGAAATCGCCAAGGATGTGGTCCCATAAGTTTGACACTTACATCCTGATTTTGGGATTTGTGAGAAGCAACGTTGATCACTGCATATATTCCAAGGAAGAAGGTGGGTGTTTCATATATGTAGATTTGTATGTAGATGACATGTTTTTGATTGGAAACAGCATGGATGCAATAAAGGAGGTGAAGAAGTATTTATCCTCCAAGTTTGACATGAAGTATCTCGATGCATCTAACTTCATTTTGGGAATGGAGATTAAGAGATATCGAGTCGCTATAAATATTTGGTTGAATCAAATGAATTATATTGAAACAGTTATGAAACGATTCAACATACAGGACTGCAAATCGGTGAATGTGTCAATTCTAGTGGGAGAAAGGCTTATTGTTGAACAGTTTCCAAAGACACAGGAAGAGATATAGGGCATGGAATGTGTTCCCTATACAAGTGTTTTTGGTAGTTTGATGTATGTGATGGTATACACTCGACTATACTTTTCCCATGTAGTGGGAGTGTTGAGAAGGTACATGTCAACACCTAGGAAGGAGCATTGGACAACTGTCAAAGATTATTCATGTATTTATGTGGCACAAAGGACTATGCTATATGCTACCAAGGAATACCTGGATGTGATAGTGGTAAATTGAATGTACGTGGATTTTTCGATGCCGATAGGGATAGAGATTTGGATCGCCAGAGGTTGAATAGCTCATATGTCTTCAAGATGTTAGGTGGAGAAATAAGTTGGAGGAGAAAGTGAAAGACAATCGTAGCCTTGTCGACAAAATAAGTTGAATACATAGTGGCCACTCATGGAAGAAAAGAAGTGGTATGGCTTCAAATATTGTGTTCAAGAATCGGGTTTGGGTAGATAGCTATGAAGGTAAGTTGTGACAGTCATAGCAAAATATTTCTATCAAATAACCATGCTTATCATTCAAATACTAAGCACATTGATGTACAATAACATTTCATAAGAGATATGGTGGAAAGTAACAAGGTTCTACTTGAGAAAATCGACACGTTGGAAAACATAGCAGACTCGTTAACCAAGTATGTGAGTGTTGTGAAGTTCTCTTGGTGTAGAGAGGAAATGGGTCTATGAGCGAAAGTTCAGGATTCTCATGTTTCGGAAAAGAATAAAACAAGTGGGAGAATGTTGGGTTGTTATATTCTTTGCAGTGAAAATCTATTCGAGGTGAATCGACTAATGGTCAAGGTCGAGGTAGATCGACAGCAAGTCGAAGGTCGAGGATTTCAACCGAGTAAAGTCAAAGTAAAATATATCAATGGCAAGTCAACCGATGAGAGGTCGAAGTGTGGGTGTGAGATGACCAACTAGAGATTGAATGGAGGTTGATTGGTAGTCAACTAGTAAACCTGACTTGGATTCAACTATAACAGAATCTCGATATTTACGGGATTTGTAGCCAATGATATGCATGGATCTATAATCTCTTTTGGGCACCAATATTTAGGGTTTTTCCTATTGTAAATCCTATAAAGAGGCATGTTGTAAGGTTGTAAAGGTTGTTGTTGTTACATGATTATAGAATACACTTTTGCAATTTAATGCATATGTAAGTGTATATTGTTGGTCATGTATATGTAAGCCGATTTGGCTACAGGGTTGTTCTTGCATGTGCAAGAGGATATGACATCTATCATGTCTTAGGTGTGGACCAAGGTTAGACATGTAGCCTTTTTATTCTGAATGAATAATACAACAAGAGAGCATAACGTTGAAAGGAATGTTGGCTTTTCCAGTTAAGGGTTTCTAGGGTAAAATATCAGTGTATTGTGTGATTGTTTGTTTCATATGTATGTGTTCTTGATTAAAATCTTCTTCTCTTCTGCTATGATTAGTGTGGAAGTTCCATGCATTTCCTGACAATTTGGAGTATGTCCTCCTAGCCAACCTTCCTTCTGATGTATCTCTACAATGTTGTCCCCCTTTACTCTGAAATTGCGACCTAAAGTACTCTGAAATGTATTATTTGCAATGCCACAGGTATGACCAAAATTGGATGTGCCAAGTGGAAGTTATGGTAAATTCCCCACACCTTGTTGAATTTTGGCCTTTCTAAGAGAGATAACTTGTACAGTGTGCTCTGTGCACAATAATTGATATAAAATTCTAAAAATTATACCCAAAATACTACAGAATGTCCACTATCCAATGCAACTAGTCTCACTCAATTTGGATCCTCATTGAATAATATATGATTATTTTACCCACAACACTTGTTTGAAACTAGTTAATAGGACTAGTCAAATACCCTGTCTTCTACAGGGTGTATCTCTAAAAGTATCACGACCCAGAAGCTGAAATTTTTACCATAGATACCTTGATATTTCTTCTGAATGATATCAAAATTTGAAGGTCTTAAGCATCCCATAATAAAAATTATAAATAAAATTCTAAGATGACTTTCTTGAGGAGGAAAAACCCTAAGATCAGTGATCTGATACCAAATGTAATGATCCAAATGCTCAAAATATCGTAAAATAACAGACGTATACACCATGTACAAAATATGAGCATGGAGCACAACTACAATATAGATAATTTACATAATAACTCCTTAAATAATAGGGTAACCCCCTCCAAATAACCAAATACCATTCATTATTCACAATTCACCTCCTCAATAATGAAGACATGATCTCTTATATATAGTTTTTCACACTTGCACATGAGGACCCTTTACTACTAGGTCAGCCCTATTACATATATATTTGCACATTACATGTACATTTAGGCCCATATATTCCCCCCTTGGTTCATAAACAATTATCAATCTACTTACATATTTCTCATTTAGATATCTATCTCATATTTATAGGGACAAGAACAATGTTGTAGATGAGCTCTCAAAAGAAAGAGTTGGGCTAGAATGAGGAACCTGGATTGTTTCAATAATCCAAAATGGGAATACTACAAAATATAATCATGAATGATGGAACTAACTATAGCTATTATAGTTTTTATCTCAAATTTATGTATAATAATGGACTTTTATCGACATCTGAATGAATGATTGATGTACCTTTTTTATGTCATTTTGGTTATTTTTTAAGAGGCCACTTATGTAACTAAATAGGATCAAATTTCATATTTTTTTGTGATGCTAGATCGGATGAAAGAATGTCATGTAAAGGGCTCAAAATCAGTTATGAATTTCATGGGCATCTGACAATGTATTTTTGTTATATTAAAAAGATACAGATATTTTTCCTTGGAAAAAAGACTACTCAAAAAACTCATACTAATATATTAAGGTGGTAAGAACTTTGTAAGGAGATATATAGCAAGAAGACATCACAAAAACTAGATAGTCATGAAGATATTATGCAGATATGGCTTGTTGCAAGGAGGTGTGAAACAAAATAATCCATGAGGAAATGTAGAGAAGACAAGAAGCTACTATAAATATAGTTTGAAACTCAGGGACTCGCGAGGTAGTGTTGTGGAAGAAACATGGACCATAAAAGAAGTTTGTGATAAATATAGGCCACAAATGTGCAGTACATAGCCAAAACCTGTAAATAATGTGCAAAGACAACATGTCATAGAGAGGTGGTACATAGTTAAATATTATTGCAGAGGGAAAGGACACATAAAAGAATAGTATGGATGTGACAATCCCAGAAAAGGATATGTTTCCTAGCATATACACATTATAGAATGGAAAAAACTCAAAGAGGGACATTGAAAACTACAATTTAAAGGAAGACTATGAAACTTATAAAACCCACATAAAACATTGCAAATGTTAAAAAAAATCCCAAAACTGAATTGTTGACCAAGTAATGATCACATGAGCCAATAAGGAAAATGAATTGAATCACCAAAACAAGCATACATATTACTAACAAACCTTTGTTGGACTTTCTAGCCAATGACACATTAGCAAGAAATAATAGCAAAAGCCAACAAATATTTTGAACTAGTCAGCCAAAACAAACCTAAATGGCATTCCTAACTTATATTCTTGTCATAGAGATGACTAATATCCCTATAACAATCATTTATTACATTGTATATGCATAAATGTATAGGCTTGTCAGTGATAAAAATGGACTGATCTTGGTTCTAAGAGGCAGAAGAGGAATAGACACCAATCAAGAGATCATGCAATAGATTTGAGTCAAATGGATAGCATACTATGTATTATTTATATTAATTCAATGGGATGGAAAAATCCATTAGAAATCTAAGAATATTTCTCTTTATGATATCTTTGAAGAAATGTTTATAGATTTCAAATTTGCACTGACAACAACATAAGCAAGAAACCTTCCATAATAAACTAACTTAGCTAGAAACTCATGTCATTTAGAATATGAAACCAAGCTTCCTACTTAAATTTACATTTCTGTAATAACTACCCCAAAATTCATGGCACCATTGACCTTGTTTATCCCAGGTTACCTTCCTTATTTTCACAGCAACTACTATTTTGGGGGAGGGGTGAGAATGGAAGTGGTCTCCATGAAATAAGACAACCTTGTCAATAAACTATCTGGATTTTAAGGGAAAAATAGGTGTTTCCCAAATTTATATAAATTACTTAGCAAGTATATGATGTCTTTTACAAGTAGTTAGTTTCTGAGAAACGTATAAGAACAATAATGACATCTAGGAGGTAATTCCCATCTTTTAGGAAATTAATGCTGCCAAAAATGTTTTTTATTCAAATAATTTTTCCATTGATTTTTTCAACATAAACAAGAAATGTCTCCATCTATTTGACCTTTATTTGTGAATGTCTATATTTGTAGATTGTTTTCCATAAATGATCTTTAATAATATTGGACTTCGAGCAAATGTCTCAAGGTTTGCTCCACCATCTAGATACCTAGTGTATGGACCCTAAGATACAAATGCAAGTCTCGATGACTTTTTATTCTTCCTCGTATCAAATGGTTATCCTATAACTAGTAAATTGAAAAACATGCATGGGTGTGATCAGTTTTGCAAATGCATTATGGATTCTTAATGGCCATTAACAATAATTTCTTCTAAAATCAAGAAGACTGCATCATTATTACAGATTCATTATCATGGCACTAAAGAATAAAACATTTATTTAGAGGTTTTCTTCTAGCATGTAAACTTCATGTGGCTCAATGAAATAACAAATTCATAAAAGAATGTGTAAATTTATTGTATATTTGTCCTAACATGCAACAAAAATTTAAATTGTGCCTAGATCAGGTGTTAGGCGGCAATAGGAGATGTGATAAAAGTGACAACTCACACAAGATTCAAGATAGGATAGGTACTATTGGCTATTATGGGAAGGAGGATCAAATCCACCCCCAATACACCAAGTCGATATGGGTTCACCCCTTTGCATGATTAGAGAGCATCGGGGCTAAAGCCACATCATGGTTGCAACCAATAAAGGTTATGGCACTTAATGCAAAGAGAGGAGGAACCCTATTTGATCCAGGATCTTTTCATCGATGTGACTTATAAATAATTGTATTAAATGAGCATAAATTAAAGTGCACCATAAAGAAGGAAAAGCTTAATAATGAAAAGACATAAGCATCAAATTTGAACACAAAAACTTGATAACGGATTTTTCCCCTAATGGACTACATATTTGGGTCCTGCTCTCAAATGGGTAGGCCATTTTATTAACTCAGCAAAATAATTAGGAAAAATACATAAGTATACCTCATTCTAGAGTTAAGTTGTAGAAGCTTTGCTTAGATCAGAAAACAAACAGCACCACTAAATTCATGGCATCGAATTACCCAAAAATGACTATCTCCACACTTCGATATGAGTCTGGCACTTCCAAGCCCCTCGAGAATTTCAGTTCGGTTTCCATGCATGCACCTATAATTAATTGATGGGAAAATTTCTTGAAAATTGTGCCTTGTCTGTAAGGCCACGCCTTGGTCTGACCCCTGAACTCTGCAAACTTGGATTCTTAAGTAATAATGGAGGGCGGATGAACCAACATAGTCATTAGGCTAGTTGGTTGGTGGAGTTACATTAAAATAATAGTGGTTGGGGGAGGTCTCAAAGTCAAGCCCATAGGCCTCCCCTTTTTGGCACTTTGTTACAACAACATATATATATAGTGTTAACCGTCGCCAATTTTGGAGTCTCATTTAGATTTGTCAGAGTTGGATTACAACGGAGGTCGGCCACCGTATTTGGTGGGATGCATTTTTTTATTTTTGAAATTTTGGTTACGGGCCCTCATTAGGAATTTTTCCACTGCCACGTGGTATCCCATGATTGGTCCACGTGGCAGCCAAACATTGTCCCACGTCATTCACCTGTACACTCACCATTCCATGTCGCATGTCTGCCACGTTAGCCTACCATGTATGGTACGGATGTCACGTGTCTGCCACGTCCTGTACGGCCTGCCACGTGGTTGTATGGACTTCCATGTGGCTCTTCCTCATTGGTCCACATGTTGACTTGAAAATGTCAAAAATGAGTGACACGTGGTAGCCTCTTGTGTTGCCAAGTCACCATGTTCATGTCATCATGACACTTTTCATCCTCTGTGTGTGCCACATACAATGTACGGACATTGACATCATATGTACTGATGTTGATGTCAGCAGTACGGATGCTGACTCATCACTGCTAACTGGGCTAGGTTGACCAAAACTTTGACCATGAATATCTTTTGATATGTAACTCCATTTGAAGAGTCATTTACACCGTTGGAAATATTGTGACACACTCTTCGTGATGATGTGAATTTCACTGTGTTTTGAGGACTTTGAATTTTTTCCCTTTCCATGTATGTTAAGGCCATTCTGAGCTTCCTAAGTTGTTTATGTGAATTCTGAGTTATCCTTAGTCTTCTCTAGATCCTTTTTAGATCATTCCTTCCCACTGAGATATTTTTGGACCACCAAAAGATTTCATCAATCAATAGATAAGTGAGGGAAGAGTTCCCTCACCTTTGTAAATTTTAAACCTGCAAAGTAAAGCAATGCATATAGATTCTTAAGCAATACAGAAATTAATCAATGGCTCATACACAGATTACACAGAGATTTTTACCGGAAACCCTCAACCAGGAAAACCTTTCTTATTTTCATTATATCGAATTTCACCATTCACCATACAATATATAAAATGTTTTTAGGTATTCCGTAGA
>JASDQU010220495.1:17933-30923 GCA_032191745.1 Picea mariana
ATTTTCATTATATCAAATTTCACCATTCACCATACAATATATACAATGTTTTTAGGTATTCCGTAGATACCAAAACCCTAATCCCTTAATCTGGGATTAATTTACAAATCAGCTAAAAATAGCAAAATCCGCTAAAAATAGCAAAAACTACCCAAAAAAAAAAATTGGGGCGTTGCCCCGAACGCTGCGTGTAACCAGGGGGGGCATACCTGCCCCCCTCCTAAGACCCCCCTAGGAAGCACCCGGTGCAACGGCAAAGCTCTAGGTGTAGGGATCGTCAGACGCAGTTGTCGTATCTGACGCACCCAAACACACACACATGCAAAGAATATAACACATACCCAACAACCTTTCCCTTCTCAATACACTTTGCCTTGCTTGGATGTGTTCCCTTTAATCCCACTTGAATATAATCAACATCACCCCTGTGTGAAGTCCTCATTCTTATGTCCAATATGATATATTCCTTCAACTCGTCCAAGTACTCAGGAGCAAACTCATCAACTGAAGGTATTGAAACTTTCTCACCCTGGTCCATGATCATGGGAGGCTCAAAACGTTTCAATTTTTCCACATTTACAACTGAGTAGATCTGCATATAAGGTGGAAGATATAGCCAAAAATCATTGGTACCACTTCTCTCAAAAATATTGAAGGGTCCATAACGGATGGGCTTGAGTTTCTTGCCTTCACCCTTCAATATCTCCTTGCTGATGTGAATCCATACCTGGTCTCCAACCTGGAACTGATGATCAACCATGTGTTTTTCATGACGAGCTTTATAATGTTCTTGAATTTTCTCCAAATGTTTTATGACTACTTGATGTACCTGTTGGATCCTCTCAATCAACTTGTGGGCTCTGTATTCATTTATTTCTTCATTTGAATCGTCATCTCTCCCATACATCAAGTCCAAAGGAACCTTATGGAAATACCCAAAACATGTCTCAAAATTCGAACATTGAGTGTAGAAATGTAAGGCTCGATTGTAATCATGTTGTACATAGGGTATTTTTTCATCCCATAACTTGGGATGCTTGCTGCAGTAGCCTCGAAACAAAAGTACCACTGTTCGGTTAACATCCTTTGTCTGTCTGTTGGTCTGTGGATGGAAAGCAGTGCTCCTCTTCAACTTGGTGTCCATCATTCTCCACAAGCTTGTCCAAAAATCCCCAAGGAATCAAGTATCTCGATCCAAGATAATGGATGTGGGTAACCCAAAGTGAACCCAAACATACTGAAAGAATATATTAGCATTCTACTCAGGGGTGATCTTATTTTTACATGGCATTAGGATACACATCTTGTTTAACCTATCCACTACAACATACAAATAGTCATGGCCCCTTTTCGACATTGGCAAACCCTCTACAAAATCCATGGAGATACTTCCCCATGGATGGGATGGAACGGGAAGTGGTGAGTATAGCCCCAATTTTCTATCTGTGGGCTTACAAGTAGAACACATCACACACCCCTTTACATATTTAGTTACAATTTCTTTCATCTAAGTCTGGTAAAAAAACCTCTACAGATGAGCCATAGTTTTTCCTACCCCAAAATGCCCAGATACAAGAGAAGCATGAGCTTCTCATATTGCATGGACTCGTTCACTTGTAGGAATACATAGCTTTCCAATATGGTAGAGTAGTTTTCCCTGTAGA
This sequence comes from Picea mariana, assembly GCA_032191745.1. Classification (NCBI taxonomy): domain Eukaryota; kingdom Viridiplantae; phylum Streptophyta; class Pinopsida; order Pinales; family Pinaceae; genus Picea; species Picea mariana. The sequence continues at coordinate 19,598 of JASDQU010220495.1, forward strand.
CAATAGTTCTCTACATGTGCACCATGGGTTAGCTTCTCAAATACTTCTTTAAAATCTTCATCAATGGCATATTGTTCCACATAGTTATCATGAGATAAAGAAGCATTCTTTAAAATAATAGAAGCAACAATAGGAGGTCTAGCAATCATATCAGCTACCATGTTACTCGTACCCATTTTGTATTTGATTACCAAATGAAATTGTTGAAGAAAACCCATCCATCTGTAATGTCAAGATTGTTGCAGCTTGGTTTGTGCTTGGAGATATTGTAAGGGTTGATGATCTATATGTATGATTATTTCCTTCCCTAACAAGTAGTGCTTCCATTTATTTACACTTTGAACTAATGCATACAACTATTTATCATACATAGGATAGTTAACAATATCTTGGTTAAAAGTTTCAGAGTGGTAAAAAATAGGCTTACGATATTGCATCAATATTTCACCCATAGCATACCCATTGGCATCTGTCTCGATCTCGAAAGGTTGTTTAAGATTCGGCAGTGCTAATATTGGTGTGGTACTGATATTTTCCTTCAAAGTGTCGAAAGATTTTTGTTTCTTTCCTCCCCACTGAAAAGTGTTCTTCACAATGGTTAAGGCATGCAAAGGAGCTTCTATAAAGGAGAAGTTTGAAATGAATCTCCTCTAGTAATGGACTACACCTAAGAAGCTCTATATTTTGATTACACTTTTGGGCTCATGCCAATTTACAATTACGTCAATCTTGGAAGGATCAATTTTTAATTGTCCTCCTCCTACAATATGACCTAAGTATACAAGTGCAGTCTTACCAAATTCACATTTGGACAATTTTACATACAACTTTTCCCTTTGCAAAGTATCCAATACTTGTTTTACATGTCTTACATGTTCATCCCAAGTCCCACTAAATATAATAATGTCGTCTAAATATACAATCACAAAATCATATAGAAATGGCCTAAATACATCATTCATCACATGCATGAAGGTTTTCGGAACATTACAAAGCCCAAACGGCATAACTAACCACTCAAACAATCCTTGTTTGATTTTAAAGGAAGTTTTCCTTGCATCATGTTCTGCAACCCTTATTTTATGGTATCCACTGTGCAAATCCAACTTAGTGAAATAAACTTCACTCTTTAATTGATCAAGTAAATCATCTATACATGGAAGAGTTTATCGATTTTTCATCATGATTTTATTTAAGGCCCGGTAATCGACACACATTATCCATGTGCCATCCTTCTTTGGCACCATAATGATTGGAGAACCACAAGGAAATGACATGGGCCTAAAGACCCCTTGATCCAATAAGCCTTGTACCTTCTTTTTTATATTTGTCATCTCTACAACTGACATCATGTACATGTCCACATTAGGAAGAGGAGAATCAAGTTGAAGATGCATTTCATGTTGGATTTCCCTCTTAGGAGGTAATCCATCTAGTTCTTGGAAATTATCATCACACTTAGAAACAATATCAATTAACTCTTTCTTATTAGAAGGATCACATCCTTGAAAAGCGTCGGATGTTTCGAAATATTTTTCCCTTACGACCATGAGTACATATTTCTTATTAGTGTTTATGAGTCTCTTCATTTTTCATGTACTAACAAGTGTTGTGTTTACCCTCATGTTGTGGGTTGTAACAATATATTCCACTCCCCCTTTAGTAAGGTGATATTTGTTCTCATGACGAAAGAAGACTATTTTTTTATCATAAAGATAAGGACTCCCCAGCACTATGCCACATATATCAAGTGATACAACATCCAAATCAACTTCATCAATCAACTTTGAAGCAATAGAAAATCTTACCCTACATTTCTTGGTGACATTAATTTTTGCTTTATCACATACCCAACCAAGAGGATAAGGCTTTGGATGTGGTTTAGTTTCAAGACCCATCTTTTTGACAAGTTATTCAGATAACAAGTTTACTTGGGAACCCAGATCAAATAATGTATCTATCTTAGTGTGTTTAGATACAACTCTTATATGAAATAATTTATTCATCTTTATTTCATCATCATGAGATTCATTATTGGAATTTGAACTAGCATGAAGGGAATATTTACCTTGTACTCCAACCGCTGTGATCTTTCCTTCGTCTCCTGAATCGAAACCAAGATCTTGTTGCACTATAGCAACGGTATGTGTCTTCCCCTATCCACCAAACTGTTTTGGTCTCTTCTCTGAATGTATTTTCCAACAATGTTCACCATCATGACCATTCTTCTTGCAATGAGTGAAAGATGTATTTCTTTCTTCTCTCTTTATAGTGGCGGTATTTTTGTCCTTCCTTTTAAAATTCTTAAACTGATTATGTGGGAGATTGGAAGGTTTCTTTGCGGGATCTTCTTGAACATGATTTCCCATGTTCTCAAGGTGAGTTCCTTGCACACAAACTTTGTCAAGACTGGTGGGGTTAAACAATAGTAAAGTATGAAAAATATAATTTTGAAGTGCACCAATATACTTCATTAAAGTTTCATAAGAATCCAAAGGAATGTTTAATGAAAGATATTTCTTCGTAAATTTTTCCATGAAATTTTGTACAGTTTGACCTTTACTTTGTCTTAAAGTTTTTCATTCCATCATTGCTTTATGTAAATAACCCAATGGATAAAATTGCTTCCTTATCGTTGATTTAAAGTTTGACCATGAGGAAAGAATATTACCACACTTACTTATGTTCTGAAGTTTTCTCTCCCACTATACGAGAGTGGTGCCTTCCAAACGAAGAGAGACCAATTTCACTTTAACTTCCTCTTCATCAATATGTTGAACACGAAAATATACTTCAAACTGTCGAATCTATTATATAGATTTTCAGGATTAACATCTCCATTAAACATAGGTAAAGAAAATTTTACATCAAGCTTTTTTTTTGTAAGTGAGTGTAGGAATCTATATTACTAGTAAGTATTATGATACAAAAGTGGGGATCCTGGTCTTTCTAGAAGGAAACCAGACAAGGGGGTCCCTACTGCTCAAATTGATAGTTGCGGTGGATGGTATTGGTCTGCCACCAAGGGAAACCAGACCAGACCTTCCATACCTAGTTTGAAAAGACACAAACATAAAGACAAAAACTAAAACATCCCCCTAAACCAGAGTTTGTAATAGGCTTGAACTAACCTACCATTTCCTGGCATAACTGCCATTAGACTAACAAATTATAAATCTGAAACTATGAGGTGTTTCACCACCTGGGGGTGTTGCTTCCCACCATCCGCATGGCTCTTATTATCTTCCTTCAGGGAGACCATGTGATTCTTTCTGATTTGGGTTTGCGCGCCTTGTCCATCAATAGGCGTGATGCCCATGTGATGAACATAGCGTAGGTAAAGGTGAAACTGAGCCGCCAACCATTCCAGCTTGCATTTTTGGTCCTTCTCTACCTCTACTAATAGTTTGATGATAGTTTCCAGACTACTAAGGCGGCGCAGGATCTCGTCCAACATTATCTTGTTTTCCCTGTTATCCTCCTGTATGGATTCTTCCTTCTCTGAATTCACTTTCTCGATCAACATATTGGTTAGCCATGCCATCTCTACAATTTTGTTGTAGAGGATTTCCCTGGGTCGTGTGGCCCCTGGATCAGTTATCCAGTCCACTTCCTGCTCCATTTCATCCCACTCTTTACCTTTGCTCTTGTCCTTTAATTCATTTTCCCACTGGGTGATGGTCGCCTTCCCCTTTGGCGCAACCAGAGTATGAAAGGCTCCCTTCACATCCTTCATTTCTTACTCCATTCTTGTTGTCTGTCGTGAACTGTTCGGGACTTCCTTCCCAAGGGGGTTTCTCTTCATGTGTGTATGTTTCAGTCGCGCCATCCCTATTTTCCTGCCGTAGCTCCTACTCTAGCTACTCGGCTTGTACCTTGCTTCACAGGTATCCTTACTCTTCTTTCCCTTGAAACTATAATAACCCTTACTGTTGCACTCCTTCTGTTTGCATCTATTCTTGTTGTCCCTCTTCTTATTGGATTTCCCCCGCTGCGAGGTTGTACTTCCATCCATGGTTTTTTCGAGGTGGGGAGCACTTCCATCATTTTTTGTTATTAACGCTCGTGTGATCATGATAGTTCGACCTTTATCCCTGTACATTCCAATTCCCTTACTCGCTTGTGAGCCGACTGTACTTCTCCTCATGCCTATACTGGGGGTTGGTGGATTGTTCCTAGATATCACCAACCCCTCATGCCTTAATTCATTCGTTGCATTAGACTTGTTACCTATCCATTCACCCGTACTTTCCCCACAACTCTTACTAACATATTGGCCCTGCTTCCAGTTTCCCACCTGCTTCTTATTGTGATCTTGCATGACAATTGGTGGCCAAATGTTAAGCAATCATATTCTACCTAAGTCCTATGTATCTTTCGAGAGGTCTTGCATTGTCCTCCTCGATGTGAATTTCCATTCTTAAGCTACCATCATGATCTTTTGCCACCATATGGCTACAATCTACCCTGAGTTGCCCACTTGGACTATTGATGAAGGCATCATCTAGTTCTGGGCCTTCCTTCCTGACTGTTGAGTTGTGAAAAAGGTACAAATATCCTCCTTATTCTCATGGTTTATGATATAATATTAATTGATTTTTTTGTTAATTAGGGATAATTAGGATAGGAAATGATTAAAATGTCTTCTAGAAATATCATTGAGTAATATTAGATAAATTCTAATATTCGGTTGGAATTATGTGATTTTGTTGCAGGAATGGTTAAATATTTTCAAACCCAAGACAATTAAGGAGATTTCAAAGATATGAATATTGTTGAAGGTTAAAGACATGAGGCGCAAAGCAGTTTTGAGAAAGATCGATTCCCTATTTTGTAAACCTTATAATAGTAAAAGAAATCATGAGGATCTTTCGATCCTTGGGATCGCTTAATTTAACCATATCATTGTAATATATATGGGGTAATGAATCTTGAAAAGAATCAATATAATAATTTTATCCAAGCATTCAGAATTTGGAATTGCTCTGTGAAAGCAGTCTTTTGTAAATGTTGTATCAGTCATGGAATTAATAGAAGCTTTTGGTGTTTTCACCATTCTTGCATACTAAGTTTCTAGTAGTAGTGTTTATGAGGACCAAGGACGTAATTGTATCAATTTGATTTACGTTCTGTGATTTACAACTCTTTTGCAATAGTAAAGATGAATGCATGAGTGTGTTCATATTTTTATATTGTTTTGTTACGAAAGATAGGTGTTTCATTTGAATGTTATCGATTGTTGTTCCAGTTTCCATTGTTGTAGTTTAATGCTTGACAGTTCCTCTCATTTTCATACACGATGTCCCTTTCTCTTAAATTAGCATTTGTTGTCCCTTTTCGCTTAAATTAGCATTTGTTGTTCCTTTCAATTAGACTACATTTGATGTTCCTTTCAATTAGACTACATTTGTTGTTCCTTTCGATTAGATTACATTTGTTTTCCCTTTTCACAGATATAATAATTCGTCATTTCTTTTCCAACAAGTTGATTAATAGTTGATAGATTAGTTCTGCGATTATTTTCCTAGATTAGATTATTGCTTCTTAGTAGATGAATTCAACAGATTAGTTAATTCCTTTAATTCACAGTATGTTATAGATCAGATTTCAATCTTAGCTTCAGAATTTTAAAGGAATATGTGAGGAACTTGATTGTTGATAAACTCGGATTTTCTTTAACTACATGATTTTAGCCTCTACATCTATCTGCATAGACTTTGTTGATATTCTTGAAATAAAAGACGAATCCTTAGGTTGATAAATTAATGTTAAACTAAGGTTGTTTTTAGGACATCTTTAGAGCCCAACATTTTGGTGTTGTTGTCGGGGAGAGTGTCAGAGATAGCATAGGTTGCATCTCTGGAGGATGAGGTATTGAAGACAAAAAGTAAGAACCTATGCAAGCAACAAGCAAAACTCTTGTGCCAACTCCTACCTCCAACTGATGTATAGAGGTCATTTAGGTACTCAGAATTTTGTGTGAAGTGTGCATGACTAAGAAGAAAGAAACTGGAAAACCAAAACCCCCACCAAAAGCTACAAAATCCCAGGGCCCGGTGGCCCCTAGAAGAAGCACTTTCATAGATGAAATCATCCAAAAAGTTGAATCTCAAACTTCGGTTTGACCCAGGAGAGTTTCTACCCGAATCCCCCAGGAAGCAAATTCACCAAATGAAGCCCATGCTGAGGTTCATAGTGGAACTGAAGGGACTGAACAAAGTTTTCAAAATACATATCTTCCACCTCTCAGCCCTTTAGATGAGGGGAACTCTTGTAATCTAGAGGAAGGAGAAGGGGAGACCAGCAGGATTGCTAAGTCAAACCCATCACCACCACATGGTCTTAGATCTCTTGTGATAGGAGAAGGTATAATTGAAATCCCAGATAGAGGTAGTGCGATTAAATTCCCTAGGGGATCAAGTAATCAGTCACCTCAAATAGAACACCCAGGCCAAGAAATTCGTAAAGATTATTGGCATATTTTTAACCAGATGGCACAACCAAATAAACTAAGAGCCCAGACCTCCACTTTGGAGTACCCGATAGTTGATCCGGTTGCTAATGCCCCTATGAAAGAAATCCCATTACAAAATATGCCAACCTTTCATGGATTAATTTTAGAATACCCTGATGCGTTCTTATTTGAATTTGATGTCCCGTGTAGGGGATATGACTACACCTCTGAACCCCAGAAACTAAAGTTGTTCCCTTCTACCTTGAAAGGAGGATCTTTACGCTGGTTTTTGGGATTGGGAGGGGGAAATATAAATTCATGGGATGAAATGAAAGAAGTCTTCTTAATGAAATATCAGGATTATTGTAGAACCAGAGATCTAAATGATGAAATTTTTTAAATGACTGCAAAAGAAAACGAGACATTAGAAGAATATGTTAAAAGGTTTCAATACAATCTACAAAGATCTCCTTATGGCACATTACCAGGTGAGGTACTCAAAGCAACATTGATAAAAGGAATGAAGGACGAATGGGTAGAAACACTGAATTTAATGGGAAAGGGTGATATTTACCAAGAAACTTATGATAACATTGTCCAATCGTGCATCATGTGCTCACGTGGGAGTACACGGACTAGATCAGGGATACGAACTTCCCTCACCAGAAATAGCAACATTTCTAGCGGGGGTGTCACTCGAGCTGAAGTTGGTAATCTGTTAGAGAATTTCAAAACTAACATTCTAAGTACTCTGACTACACAATTGGGTGTCTTGCAGGCTAAACAGAAACAAGTGGAAGAAGAACAGACCTTGGCCATATTTTACCACCGATGCATAAAGAAACATGGTCTTAGGGAATKCCCTTTGGATGTGGTTCGGGTCTGTGCCATCTGTGACAAAGATCACGCAACGGAGCAATGTCCATCACTCCCAGGACTGAAAKATGTCTTTAGAGAAGAAGAAGAGGAAACATAACCATTATAACTAATGGCTCAGCGTCGCCAATGGCAGGCCCGTCCCCCAGGTACACAAMAAGATCCCTCCTCTTTCTTTTTTGGACAATATAATCAACAACAAAATTCTAGAAACACATGGCAGGGCCAGCCATTTGCTAACCCCACCTGGTAGTCCCAGCAATATCCTAATGCACCATGGCCAAATCAATCTATTGCAAACCCCACCTGGCCAAACTCACAATGCCTCACCCCATCCTGGAAAAATCCAAGTAATAACCCCTATCCTTCACAGTGGTCCAACACGGTTGCCCAAAACCCCAATCGGAACCCAAATTGGTAGCACCCCATGGGAATCACCAATCAATCCATGGGGATGACCCCTCAAACTCAATCCACTTTGCAAGCTCAACTATAACTAGCCCAAAATCCTCAACCGCAATTGCACTCTCAACTACCAGCTCAACCCCACCCAAATCCCAATAATAGACCAGCGCAACTTGTGCAGATTATTGAGAATGTGGACGGGGAAATCAACTCCATAGGGTGCAACAAACTCCAGCTGAGGTTGGTGCACATAATTTCTCCTGAAGGGAGTAACATTCACCAAGAGCATGAGAATGAAAATAATGTACAACCAGCAATAACACCTTCAACTGTGGTCATAATGGAAGAAACAGAGAAGGAAGGAAACACAGTCGAGCAATAGAATCATGATGAGGATGTAACACCTCCTCCCCCGTTCCCCGAAAGACTGATGATAGAAAAACCAGTTGTGTATCCTAATTTTGACATCACAAGGGAACTAAGGAATCTATATGTCAAGATCCCACTCATGCAGGCTCTGCAAGACATTCTGATTTATGCAAAGACAATTAAGGAATTATGTGGGAATAAACCTGTCAGGAAAGTTAAAAATTCATCATCAACTGTGCACGTGGTAGGTGTTATCACTATAAGAAACTATTTGAGGTTGTGGATCAAAGATGCTTGGTAACTTAAGGTAAACTTGTTTTTGTATTTTGTATGTGTGGATCAATGGGATAACTCAATTACAGTATGGTATTCAGACGGTCAAAATGAGAATCAAATGAACCAGTGCTCTCAAGGATCAATAATCAGATGATAGCTTTAAAGTGGGTGGGAAAGCAGTGTTTATAAACCAGATACAAAATGTAGGGTTTAATAAACAATGATAAGCAACTATTAAGCAAGTTATGAAATGACTAATGAGATGATAGTCATTCTACAGTTAAAACAACTTGAATAAGAGTACAAAAGGAAAGATGAGAATCTGATATCAATAGAGAGAGAAAACTGTGATTTGTATTATCACATCAAAAATCTTGTTTACAATATAGTATATTTTTGTATCCAGAATACCATTGTAGAATATGAAATATGGACACTGGTAATAATCATTGGCTCTCAATTTGTCACATTGATGCTCTCTACAGAAGGTGGATTAGAGTCATCAAATAAAATATGAAAGTGGTTGTCATCCCAGAAATGACAACTATCCATATACCAATCATCACAATCGGCCTCAAAATCATACCAAGCATATATTTCTCTATTATATTCATCACTGATGTCTGCCATTAGAAATCTCTCCTGCATGTTATCCAATGAATCTTGAATACTATGAAAACTATCATTGAGGCCATTTGCAAAGTCATCCAATGTGTCAAACAATTGGGATTTGAATGCTTCAATAATTTGTAGAATTTCTTTGAGGGTATGAGAGGAAATATCCATCTGAGCACCCTATGAACTCTTCAGCCCATAGTCGTGATGAAAAAACCCAAAAAATAGAACAATAAGTTACGGCAGAAAATCATGGTTTTTTTTTGGAAAAACCCGAAAAAACTGCTGAATTTAAAATGCTCATAACTTCATTTCCCGGACTCCGTTTCGGCTGATTCTTTTTTGAAATTGGATTAAATTGTGAGAGGAACTCAGATATGTAATTTGTTTTGGAAAATTCTGCCTCCAGCATCTACATAAATTAAAAAAAAAAAAAAATCACGCCGTCGTCCGTGGAAAAAACCCTGAAAATTGCAAATTTTAAAACTTCAATATCTTGACTTTCTGGACTCTGTTTAGGATGATTTTTTTTTTCAACTTGGGTGTTTTTATGAGAGGAACTCATATCTACAAACTTTTTCTGCAAATTTTTCACACAAATGTACCAAAAATATCTGTAATGTCGCGGCCCTCTTTTTTCTTCTCCGAAAAAAAATCTGCAAAAATAAAAAACATTTGCACACAATGTCTGCCAAGGAAAGTGCTATGATACCACTTGTTAAGAACATAAATAGATCTACAAATATAATCACCACAATTATTAAATACACAATATATCCACAAAGCAAGATAGAATAAACCACACTTTATTATTACCAAAACCCTTGAAATAGGGCAACACCATACAATGGATCATATTATGGAAGGGATCCTCTCCTGTTCACTTGCCTCTTCGAGGGGGCTTCCTCCTATGAAGCTACAACTCACAATACAATAATTCTCTTCATATCCCATTACATTGCTTGAACCTCTTTATATAGTGCTACCATCACCTAAGAACATTCTAGAGAAGGAATCTTCTAGAAGTAGAACCTTATAAGAAGTCATCTTACATTTATTATATCTAATTACCCATTTATTATATCTAACTACCATAGTGGGCCTTATTCAATAATATAGTGGACCTAGTCCACCTTACATTGAATGACCTCCATTATTATCATTATGGGCCCTCTGGGGCCCCAAACTACCTCTCTATCTACCTTACACCTTACCATATGTCTTTAAAACTTAATGAGAAATATATTCTAGCTTCTCCTAATTATTATCCATCATTTAACACCTTTCCCACGTGTTCAGGAATCCAAAAATCATGATTTGGGAAGAAAGAAAATGTTTCTGGACTCTTCTATGCTTTAACTGGCTCTTTTGTCCTGAATCTGCCCCTTTAGCCGGTGAAAAGGAAAACTTTCACCGGCTCACTACACTATGAGAAAACCAATGAGMTAGTGAAAGCGCAGATTTTTTTAATGAAAACTACCTTGGGAAAAATCAAATTTYTGAGCCGTGGAGAGTCTTTTTTACATGCTTGAATAGTCAATGGACAACTAGAAATCCTAATATTTCCAATGGTACTTTCAGATCTACATTTAGAGCTTGGGAAGGCAGTCAAAGTCTCCCACAATATGAGGTGTAATTTTTCAAACAAATTTCAGAATGAATTATTTGATCGCTAACAGTAGGTGCCTTGTCTGACCTCATTCTAGGAAGACAAGAACCAGTCAAATATGCAGACCCAGGGAATCCTGTAGTAACATTTCATATAGAAGTTTGTTTATTTCCAAATACACTAGTGTATTTGGGGGCAACCATTAATATCTTGACCATCGAGACTTGCAACACCCTAGGTTTCACTTCCTTTGAACCTACTCCAATTATGTTACAATTGGATAACCAATCAGTGGTCAAACCAGTTGGTACATTACATGATATATCAATTTTAGTTCACTCTTGGGAATATCCAGCTGATTTCTTCATTATCAACCCAAGAAGTGGACTTGATGGACATCCATTAATACTAGGGAGACCATGGCTTACAATAGCAGATGCATACATAGGATGTCACATGGGCAACATGACAATTACTAGAGGAGGTGCTACAAAGAATCTCATCCTGTATCCTCCAGCTAAACCAAGCTCATCAATTATACATAAGCAGTTGCCACCACCTAGATATCTAGAAAAAGATCTACGATCCCCTCTCACACTAGAAGAAGCTCTTAGACTTAAGAACCAACTAGAAGATGATGTGATCAGTAGATTCATTAATATCCCAGCTATTGTAAATAACCCGACATGCCAAATGCTAAAAGTTGTGTTAGATAATGAAGC
>JASDQU010220496.1:0-17938 GCA_032191745.1 Picea mariana
CAGGATTAAATCACTTAGATCAACAACGCTCAAGCAATTTCGTACCTCCCTTGCCTTTCTGTCTTTAATACGGGGGGGGGTCTAGAATGGAGGAGTATTGATGAAGGGCCCCACTCCTGTCATGCCACCTTTTGTATCATTATCCACATGACCCTGCAACAAGGCTCGTTCCCTTTAGCTCCTCCTTGTTCTCTAACATCTGTCTGTCTCTCACTGATGTGACCAAGGGCTATGACCACAGCCTTATGCATAAGGTGCTTTTGCGATTTCGCATTTCGCGAGTCTAGAGATGAGGCATCTTGACTCTCCAAGTCGCGATCCCCGATACCCTGAAACGGCGTGGGATCAATGGTCCCGATTAACGCTTGGTCTGACGACTCAGATCATTTCTCGATTTCACATATCGTGATTTCGACATTCCTGTGGTGAATGTTCTTGTCACTTCCAAATCCTAATCCACGACACTCTGACATGGTGTAAATCTGCTGACGTCACACGTGGATTTACACGTGTTCAATACTGCCACGTGTCACTCTGATTCGTGACTTACATTTGCCTAAAGTGTTGATTCAGCTTGACACTTGTCATTGCCTGGTTGTGCCATGTTTTCTTAAGTTTGCTGACGTGTATGCTGACATGAGTCAGGTCGACGGTCTAGATCACATCTTGATCTGACGGTTCATATTCAGTCGAGATTTCACACATCGCGATTTCGGGGTTCCTGATGTCAATAATCTTTGGCATGTCCAACTCTCGATCCTCGAAACCCCGACAGGGAATCGGATCAACGGTCCACTTAATCCCTTGAGATGGACGATCCTCATGCTTTCGGGATTTTGTGAGCCCCTTTTCTCCTTGCACTTTAAACACCATGCAGGTTTTCCCCGATCCAACGGTGGTCGGATCCTGCGCTCAGATCTAATGCCTGAGATCTATCCTCCTCTTTAGCGTGCTCTTCTTGTCTTTATTCAGATCTGACGACCCTCATGCTATCGGGAATTTTGGATGGGATCCAACGATCAGCGACGCTTCTCCTCCAAGCTTACACATCCTTCTTACTTGGAAGAATTTCGACTCTGCGCTAATTCCTCCTGAGCCTTCGTTTTTCCTGTGTGTCCATCGATGCACACTCTGATCCTGCCATCTTCACTGTTGTACGTGCCATCAATGACAAGCATACGCTACCTGTTAAGCATTTGCCAAGAAGGTTAAAGGAGATGTAATACTCAAGGTGTGGGAGGCAGACCTGGCAGAAAACAAAAGAATAACCAGAGAGGTCAATGATGATTGTCAAGTGATTTTTTATCTTTTAGAAAAAGCTTTTTTAAACATTGGAAAAAACAATTGTTCGGGGTTATTAGGAGAAATTAACATTGTTAAGCACCAGCTAAGATTTAAGAAAGATCTAGAGGAAATGCAGGTGGAGATCCCAAAAATAAAGGTAATCAATGTCACCGAAATCGACAAATGGATAGTGATGTCGAACTTAAAGTTGCAACCTATTAAGTTCACAAGGAAGATAATTGAAGATCGTCTGCCCAAATTACAAAAAAAGTTCTTCATATTTGAGGCAAAAGATATACCAGAAGCTCCCAGAGTTTTGGTAAAGCTTTTGGGAAAATGTATTCGTTGTCTTAAGACAGAAGAAGGAAGTTCGTCAACACAGACATGAAATACTATTTTGTATATTTCCATTATTGAAATAACAAAGTAGTAAAAATAGAAATGTAAATGGTTCAACCTTGCACATTCACGTAACCATTAGTCATAGGAAGTTGGTTAATCACCAACGGGAAAAAGTTTGGTGATCATGTATAAATAGAATTTCACAAGACTAAGAGATGGTTTTTTTTTGGTTTTGAGGAGAGTCGATTGTATAAAAAAATTTCAATCCATTTTGATATAAATAATGCAGACGAGATTCTGAATTCTGTCAACTTGAACCTATGTGTTCTTTAACCATGTTTACAATATATTTCTATGTTTCTCTTTCAATGTCTTTCTAATGAATGATCAACTATCAGTTTATTTCATACATGTTTTGTAGTTTGAATTGATTTGGTTATCAAATTATTTACAGCTTTTCCTCTGAAATTGCTATCAGTAATTTTAAGACCTATAGATCATTTGAACAATAATATTTAACACTTCATTAGAAATCTCATTTTCCTCTTTATTTCTTGTTACAATATGAGATTCTTTCGTGATTAAAGCCTCATATTTTTTCAGCAGTATTTCTTTGTTATTTTACTATTCTCAAAATTGTTTCAAGTCCAGGAAACGGCCTCACCTATTATTATGTTATTATTTTGAATTTCAAAACTCTTTTTCCTATTTTCTTCCCTTAAAAACTAAAGCAACAATTTATCAAATTCTTTCAAAATTAAATAAAATTCTACTCTCCATGACTGTCCCAAATAATAGACAACCCAACATAGAACCTGGTCTCTAAGATCAAACTAGCATTGCTTTGAACCTTTTTAATACTATTCTGCAAACATCGACTAACCAGGTTGAATTAGAACATTCATGGGCAGCTATTGAGAGAGATATTAGCATCCAAGAAAAAAGGGAAGCTAGACAGAGGCAATTGGGAAACCAACTCTAATTTATCCTTCCTTTTGATTTTTATCTTTTAATTACCTTATTTTTACAGATGCCTTGACGGTATACTTTAGAGCCTTAAAGTATAAACTCGGGAACAACATCTTTTTGGCGTCGTTGCCAGGGAATGAAGAAATGAAACTTTTCCCTGGGAAGAATGACATTGACACTTTCTTCCTTTGATAGTGAACAAAGATAGAAAACTTTCTAAGGCTACCTTATATTTTTCACTTGGAGACTCCACGATAAGTAAACTAGTTATTAGCTGAAAGAACACCAGAAAGTACCTGAACAATAAACATCCATGGCCAGTCTCTGATCCGAAAAAGATTTTAAAATCATGAAGATACCTTAGACAAATCATCTCACCTATACATATTATTTGTCAACCTGATTTTATGCAGTTGAACGTTCAGGAAACCCTTGAGAGATCCATCTCTCTTCCCCTGTCATACGATATGTTCTCTTTTCCCTAGATATTTTCCCCAGATTTTTGTGAACCTTCTCCTCACACATTCTGAGCTTCATCCTCAAATCTATCAATAGCTACACATGGAGGTGTTGGAGCTACAGGTGGTGTTGTAGGAGGACTAGCAGGTGGCCAAGCACTGCTTCCTGAAATCTTTGCTAAAGTAGCTGCTAGATATGTTGCCCTTGTCCTCCCAATTCCCCTACACGATCTTCCCAAAAATTATGTGAAAAGCCTTCCCAAGTTTACAGGGGAAGGGGATTTGACCGCTCAAGAACATATAAACTTCTTTGACAAATTTGCCGACATCCTCGGAATTGAACACGAAGATGTCTATTACAGACTCCTCGTTCAGACTTTCAAGGGAAAGGTGAGGACCTGGTTCCGAGCCTTATTGCCGTATCTCTAAGATATTACGAAGAACTTGAAAACACTTTTATTAGACAATGGGGGGAGAGGAAGGACCACCTCTATTACCTAACTGAATTCAGAGCCCTTAGAAATAAAAACTCATAATCTGTTCTAGAGTTCACGCAAAGGTTTAACAAGTTATATAATAAAATCTCAGTTGAAGTCAAACCTTCCCAACCCACAGCAAAGGTAACTTTTGTTAGTGCCTTTGATCCCGATTTCGCCCTATTATTGAGAGAAAGGAGGTCAACAGATCTCACGAAAATGCAAGATGACGCTCTGGAGATTGAATCGAACATGATGGCATCAGGTAAATTAAAAGCTAAAATAGAAACCGGGAATAAAGAAAATAGGAAATTCAAAGAACAAGGTGGATCCTCAGGATCGGGTAAATCCTCGGGAGATAAAATAGACGAGATGGCTAGGGTAATTTGAGAAATTTCAAATAAGATCTCAAAAATGGAACTAGATAAATTAAAAACGGATAATTTTCCTAGGAAGGATTTTAGAAGGAATCCTGATCCTCAGGCCCCACAGAAAATAATAAAAAATGAAGATCAAAAAATTCCAACCCCCTTCAAAGGTGAAAACTTCATTGGAGAAGAAGACCTAGAATATTTTGAAGAGTTTGATGAGGATATTAATAATCTTGGTGATGATAATAAATCACCTTATTTATCGAGACAAGATTACAAAAAATCCTTAAATAAGAAAATTAGATCGGAAGACCATGTTAGCAACGATACGTCTGAAGATTTGGCCTATCAGGGTATCGCAGATGATATTATTTCCGAACTTCACGAGAAATATAATTGGAGACCTAGGAACAAGAGTCTTCCAACCGCCCCAACAAAAAATATTTCGCCTAGAGGCTAAATTGATGAAGCAGCTCCAAAGGTTGCTGAGAAAATAACTGCAAAAACCCAAACCACTGACACATAGCCTGTCAAGTCAAAGTCAGTAGGAACACCCACTGAGAAAACACAAGATCCTGTGACTAAAACCAAGTCCGCACCACAAAGAAAAGCTAAAAAGAAAGGAATGGAGGCCCCAAACATAGAGAGCGACAAGGTCCTGGGAAATTTTAATCTGGAAAATGAAATAAATAAAATCAAAATCCCTATCACACTTGTTGAACTGGAAAAAAATACTATACACAGAAAACAAATTGCTAAGATGATTATCTTTTCAGAAGACGAAAGCCAAGCCGATGTCATCAACTTAGAGGATGACAAACCAAACATATTTTTTGGTCTGCATTTTGAAGGTGCGAGAGACACTGTTGCCCCCTTCTATATCACACTGACCTTGTTTGACCACCTACTTCATAACTGTATGCTAGATTCTGGAGCATCCCACAATGTGATTCCAAAATCCATTATGAAAAATTTAGGTCTCAAAATCACCAGGCCATATGGAGACTTATATTCATTTGATTCAAGAAAGGTCAAATGCATAGGTATTATTAAAGACCTGGTGGTCAATCTGGCACAAATACCCGCTAAAAGCATTCTCATGGATGTAGTAGTCGTCGATATCCCTCCTAAATATGGTATGATATTATCTAGGTCATGGGGTGCCAAACTTGGGGGATCTCTCCAACTTGACATGACATGTGCTACAATTCCAATATTTGGGGGACAATACATGCGTCTTTACAGAGAAACTAGTTTGGCGTTCATGGTAGGTGACCCACATAACCCGAACAACCACCCTATATATTGTTGACCAAGATTTAGGAAATTGTATATTATCTATTGATGATGATTTTGAAGTAGATATAGACGAAAGTTGTACAGAAGAAAAAACTTAAAAAGAAAAAATTAAAAAAAATGTATATAGTACTGGTGTATGGAAGATGTATTTTGACAGTGCTTCATCTTTCCTTGGAGCTAGAGCTGGGGCACTCCTTGTGTCTCCTGATGATCAATTTGTAATCCCCTTTTCATATAGGCTTCAGTGGAATGTGGACTGCACAAATAATGTATGCGAGTATGAAGCCTTGGTGTTAGGGCTAGAAGCTGCCAGGAGAATGAAAATAAAAAACCTTGAAGTCTTTGGTGATGTTGAGCTAATCATTAAACAAGTAATTCGATAGTACCAGGCCAAACATCCTAGGTTGAGGTCCTACAGGAATGGTGTCTGGGATCTGATCGAAAATTTCTTCTCCTCTGTCAAAGTTCATTTCATTCCTCGAAATGAAAACCAACAGGCTGATGTGTTAGCCAAGGTAGCCTCAACTTTCACACCTCCCACTGCGTTTAAACTAAAGTACCACATACAAATGAGGCATTGAACTTCTATACCGAATAACATACAGCATTGGAAAGTCTTTGAGGACAATGAACAGCTTCGCAAATTTTTGGAATCTATAGACGAGTTTGTTGAAAAACATGTTAACCAAGAAAACTAAAACGATCCTATTTGGATCATGCAGGAAGGGGAGGATCCTCAAGAGTTCCATGATAAAATCACGAATCATCGAATGCTTGTTCTTAAAAATAACCAGATCCCCAAGGGTCTGATTGCCTTGGAAAGATTATTCAATCAAGATGATATCCCTTCAAAATCCACTCTACAGCCTCAACCTGAAGAGGTTGAAGATTGTTACATAGGTACTAAAGAATACCCTCGATTGGTGAATTTATCCAAGTATCTGTCCCCTGAAACCAAAAATAAATACGCAAATTTGCTTAGAAAGTACAAAGACGTTTTCACTTGGTCATACGAAGAGATGAGAACCTATGACACCTCTGTGATCGAACATGTACCCCTGAAACCTGGTGTCAAACCCTTTAGACAAAATCTCAGACAAATTAATCCTATTTTATTGCCTGTGATCGAAAAGGAAGTCAAAAAGCTCTTAGATGCAAAGATAATTGTACCACAGAGATACTTAGATTGGGTAGCAAACCTGGTCCCAGTTAGAAAGAAAAACTGGGAAATTAGACTGTGTGTCGATTTCAAAAATCTTAATAAGTCATCCCTCAAAGATAATTACCCCCTACCCAAAATGGATCATGTTTTAGAAAAAGTAGTTCGGGCAAATAGGATGTCAGTGATCGATGGTTTTTCCGGGTATAATCAAATCGTCGTCTGTGAACACGATAAAGAAAAGACAGCCTTTACCACCCCTTGGGGTACATTTATGTATGATAAGATGCCTTTTGGTTTGATGAATGCAAGTGCTACTTTCCAACGGGCTATGGATATCGCTTTCATTGGCGAAAGAGACAAATTTGTGGTTATCTATCTTGATGATCTAACCGTTTTTTCTAAATCTGATGAAGATCATCTGATACATCTCAAGCAGACGTTTGAAAAATGCCACAAATTTGGTTTGTCTTTAAACCCCAAAAAGTCTCACTTCGTTATGCAAGAAGGTAAACTTTTGGGCCATATTGTGTCTCGAGATGGAATTAGAATTGACCCTAAAAGAGTTGAACCTATAGACACAATAAATATTCCTAGGAATGTAAAAGAGATTCATTCATTCTTAGGAAAAATAAATTTTTTAAGAAGATTTATTCCAAACTTTGTTGAAATTGTAAAATTGATTACAGATATGCTAAAGAAAAATAGCGAAGTGAAATGGATAGTGGAGGCCAAAGCATCATTTGTCAGCATCAAGAAGGTTATAAGCAAGGCACCCGTACTAGCAAGCCCTGATTATCTAAAGGATTTTCTTATTTTCTCATTCACCTCCGAACACACACTTGTCGTGGTTCTCCTCCAAAAAAATGAAGAAGGTTTCGAGCAACCGATAGCCTTTTTCAGCAAAAGTATTAGAGACGACGAACTTAGATATAATATAATGGAAAAAAAAGCATATGTTATGGTGAAGGCATTAAAGGATTTCAGAACTTATGTGTTGCATTCTAAGGTGATTGAGTTCGTACCCACTAGCTCCGTAAAAGATATTTTAGTTTAGTCTGACAGTGATGGCAAAAGAGGACGGTGGCTTGCCAAAATTCAAGAATTCGATTTTGAGATTAAACCAACGAAACTAGTGAAGGGGCAGGGTTTAGCTAAACTCTTAGCTTAATCAAATTTTAGAGCTCTCGGGATAAATGGCTTACAGAGAAGTGAAGAGTGTGTGGACATGAATGAACTTGATGAGCAAATAGCTGAAATCAGAATCGAAGAGAAATTTGCTTCATCAAATTGGTACAAAGACATAGTGTCCTACATGTTGACTTTGAAGTGCCTGAGTGACTTACCCCCATCCAAAGCCAAAATGTTGAAGTTTCATGCGGTCAAATACTGTATATCTGAAAGAAAATTGTATTGGAAGGACCCACTTGGCTTCCTGTTGGTTTGTTTGGTCGAATCAGAAACAGAAAAGTTCATAATCCAATTTCACGAAGCAATATGTGGAGGACACCACACCTGGAGGGGAATGGCTTATAAGATCCTGAGGGCAGGGTATTATTGGCCCAAACTTTTCTCAGACATCAACTCTAAGGTCCGAACTTGCAACCCTTGACAATTGTTCGCAGGTAAGCATAAGCTCCCAGCGATGCCATTGGTTCCAGTCAAAACGAAAGCTCCTTTCAGCAATGGGTATTAGATTTTATAGGCGAAATTAATCCTCATTCTAGTGCTCATCATAGATGGATCCTAACTACAACAGATTACTTCACCAAATGGGTGGAGGCTATCCCAACCAGAAAGGCTATAGATTCAGTGGTAATAGATTTTTTAGAAGAGAATATTTTATCTAGATTCGGCTGCCCTCGAAAGATAGTCACATATAACTCTCAGGCCTTTAAATCTATGGCTATGGTCAGTTTCTGCCAAAAACATAATATTGTGCTTGTCATTCCACTGCGTATTACCCCCAGGAAATGGGTTGGTTGACTCTTCAAACAAGAGCTTAATCAATATAATTAAGAAAGTGTTGAGCAAAAACAAGAAATCCTGGCATGTGCATTTAAAATATGCTCTGTGGGCAAATCAGATAGGCACAAAAAAGTGTATCGACACTTCTCCTTTCCAAATGGTATATGGGACAGATGTAGTGTTACCTATAAATCTAGCGCTTCCTGTAATGAAACTTTGGCAAGATGAGAAAGAAGAACCAAATTCTGTCACAAGAAGGATAAATCAGCTAATTGAAGTCCAACAACACAGGGCCGAAGTGGATGAAAGGTTACAGAAATACCAGGATGACATGAAAACGCTATTCGACCGTAAAGCCAAATACAAAGATTTTCTCCCCGGAGATTTGGTTTTAAAATGGGATGCAAAGAAGTAAGACTCGAAAAAACATGGTAAATTCGATCACATCTGGTACGAACCGTTCAAGGTAACAGCTCCTGACGGAAAAAATTCATTTCTATTAGAGAATTTGGATGGTAAAATCCTCAACGCCCCTGTCAATGGGCGTTATTTAAAACACTATATGGAATAATTAATTTTCAAAATTCCCACTGTATATACCATTTGATTTTTCTTTTTATTTCATAATTTTCTTTAGATTCTACTAAAAAAAATAAAATAATAAATAAGAAAAAAATAGGTTAATGTTTTTCTATAAGTAGGGAGATAAAAATTTCAATGTATTCAAATATTTAAAAGCCTTGATACTCTTCGTTATGTTCCTTTACAGGATCCCGGTTTGCAGCCTTATAGCAGAAGATAAATTCGCCGAAAATAGGTGATAGATAAGATTTTACGTTATTTCAAAAGAGAACGAAAATGGTAAGGCAAAGGTGTGAATTCCAAAAAAGTCTATTTTTTCAAACAAAGGTTTTTTATAAAAAGTGCAGAGATTGTCTCGTAAGTGTGATAGGTCACTAAAAGAATGATTCCAAAATCTAGGCCCTAAGAGTTTCACCTAGAATAAGATAAGAGGTATTTAAAATAGACAAAAAAATGAAAAGCGTCTCCGAGAAAGAGTTCCAAGAGTTGGGTTCAATTTATGACCTCTATTTTTTCGATTTCTAGGTTTTTCTACGTCTCCCCTTTCTACCCGTAGTTTTGTCTTCTTAAAAACCAAGCTTCTTTCCGGATTTCCCACAGAGGGAGAAGAGATTATGTCTTACTTTTGAAGCTGAAAAACAGTTCTTAAAAGGTAGACTAGTCCTCATAACTCCTCACTCTCCGACTAAACAAAGTTATGCTTAGGTCAATCCTAACTCTCCTAGGTTTCTTAACAGTTTTCTAAGGATTTAAGCTTGGTCGAAGGAAGACCCCTGGAATTAATCTTCTCGTTTTTCTCTGTAGACTAAGGTGTTTTGAAAGTTAAGAGAAGGTTGGTCTAGAGTAATCAAAACAAATTGACAGACGTCCACTGCAATTTTTACACAGATACCGTCCCTGGTATATTAAGTACCACTTATTGCCCCCACTTTGTATTCAAAAAGTAAAATATAACACAGATGGTGAAAGGAAATTCATATTTGATTGCCCCCATATAGTCCAAAAGATGATGAAAGGAAATTCATTTAAATGATTGTCCTCGTCTTAGTAAAAAGGGACAGATAACTTCACCGGGGTACTGAATAGGCTCGTTGGGAGTGAAGCAATATCTGAGGTTAAATGCATAATTAGGATTCGAAGTGGTGAAAGGAAATTCAGTAAAAAGGGACAGATAACTTCACCGGGGTACTGAACAGGCTCGCTGGCAGTGAAGCAATATCTGAGGTATCTGTAAGGTTGTCATACTTAAATATCACTCTACTCTAGTTACCAGTTTTTTCAAAATCGGATCTGCATCCCAAGTCCACACAGGGCTCCCCAATTAAAAATATGAATTTTGCTTCGTTTGATGCAAGCTGAAAGCCACAAAGTTTGTTGGGTTTCCTAGGATTGTTTTGATCATCTTAATGCTAACTTAATTTCAGTAACGAGAAGGAGAAGATCATGAATGGGACTGTAGCTGAGTTTACAACAAATGAGAGTTTTGAAAAGATTTTCAGAAGTAAGGATGAAATCTATTTTTCCTCTGTATCCCCTTCATTAGCATTTTCTATAGAGATAAGCCCTTGACTCCATTAACCCAATAAAGGCACTAAGTCTACACGTTCTCCTCGTCCCACAGGGAGATGAGGTCCCCAATTGGAGCCTATGTTAAAACATATTTTAAAATTTTTTAATATCAAGACTAAAGCCTTCCTTTTTCGGGTTTCATCTTTTCAAGAAACATAACCCTCACTTTCATTTCTAAAAGGTCGGTACCGAAATCCCGACAAACTTTATTCTTCTAATAATAAAACGGAAAAAATCAGACTAATAAAAAATGGGTTTTCGGTATTCAAGGTTTATTAAGAACATAGGTTTTAATACATATCGAATCACGAAATCCCAATCCCCAATTTCTCGAAAAGTTGAAGTAAATAATTATTAAAAGTAAATTAGTTGTATCGTTATTTCGGAAATTGGGATGTAGTGATAACTTACCTCTTGTCAACTCGATCCTCGAAATCCAGAAACGTGAAATCCCAACTCAAAATCTGTGTTAGTCTAAATTAACTCTATTGTGGAGGTCAATCCTTAATCCTGATTAATTAATTCACTAAAACAAAAATTCATGGCTTAAGTTAATGATTTCGCAATTTCGGAAATCAAGATTCACCGATGACATACTTCCTATCAACACGAACCCCGAAATCCTGAAATGCTTAATACGGATTAATTAATTTGCTAAAACGAATTTAAGTCCTAGTTTAATCTTGTCGTAATTTCCCGATTTCGGAAATTGGGATTTAGTGATAACATACCTCTTGTCACCTCGATCCTCGAAATCCTAAAATATGAAATCTTGACTCTTAATCTGTCATTAGTCTAAATTAACTATGTTTTGAAAGCATGATTAATGACAATCAATTCTTTTAGGTTTTGTTCTCGTCTCGGTTTACAATTGAATGAAATGTTCCAAATTTTGATTTCAAAAGCGCAAAAATGCAGCCACTTAAATAAAGAAAACTGGTGATATGTGACACTAATGTGTATATTACTAAATATCTACTGCATTAAATATATTGAATTCTTGTCAGTTGCATCAGTCCCTTCATCATTAAATGAATTAAAAGAGAATTTGAAGGTCTGTGTTTCGCAACATATTTTGTTTCATACTATCAATCGTAAGACGCATTCAGTTGAGCTCATACAATATTTCTCTGTGAAAGGTTTTCCATCTAACTTAAAGTCATGGCACCAAAGAAATAATCAAAGAAGAATGAAGATACACAAGAAGGAGATATCTTATCTAACACTACGCCATATAAATCGACTCAATTAAAACTTGGACACAAATCTCTGAATTCCTGGAATACGAAATCAAGAATTCTCCTACTGATTCCGAGAATCACTTCCAGGATGTAGCATAATTAGAGCTTCATAAGATCTCGGTGCACCCTTGGCTTATGGTGCACAACGACATGAACAAATGGGCCTTGGAAAATATTGTTATTCCGACGAGGAGAATTTTAAATGATCAAGGGGTCATTGTAGGCTCATTCAGGCCAGAACATATACAAGTAATGTATAAGCTCTCACCAAATCCTAAGTACACTTTTAATGATGAGTTTTTAGCTGAATTTCAAAAGAAAGAGTGTACTGGGGCAGACCGAACTTACCCCGATTTAATTAGAAAATGGTGGAGATGTCTGTCAAAGTTTAGGGCCGATACCCATGGGGTTTATGCCATGACATCTTTGAACGAATACATAGTCTATGTAGCCATTATGCTCTGTATACTTTTTGGGAAAAAGGATCCCTGCCATTTTCCTGCAGAATGGGTACCCTTTTTAGAAGAAGTTTTAGAAGGATACGCTTTCAACTGGAATAAGATTTTGTCTGATAACTTAGCACAAGAAGTTTCAAATTACAGAGTTACAAAATGTAAAGGTCAACCAGTGGCCTTTTATATGTCAGCGTACATCATGGATGTGATTTGCTTTGTGACTCCATTTCCTCTGATGAATTGGAGTTGGAACATAACTTTCCCGGAGCCCATTCATGTATATCATTCTGCACTTTGGGAAGAAAATTCTAAGGATGCATTTTACGAAATTTGTCATTTCATAATAATTCCAATGCATAAAATGTTTTATGGTTGTGAACCCCCTCGCATTCCTGAGGTAGTCTCAGAAAATCTCAAAGCAATAGCTGATTGGTTTGTTGAAGAAAACTTCTTTTACATTAGGGTTTGTGGGTGCTCAATTCCCCCTCACACACTTCCGCAATTCCTCACGGACATACTGGTATTGAGGGAGGTAGCATATCAAATAGTAAAAGGTGGTATTGGGATAGAACTAAAAGTAGCTCAAAAGAAATCCTGGCCAATCTTCCCTGTGTATGTCGGGAAATTTTCATTACTAAACCTTGGCCATTCTAAAGTGGAAGTCGAGGCATTAGAGGAGATAAAACTGGCAAATATTGAGCACAGAAAACATGACCCTTATCAATTAGTAAGCAGACATTTGATGCACTGTAATTTGAAAGCTTATGAACATGAACAGTCTTTTTATGATGATATATTCAAGGAGGTTAAAACTTATGAAGAGGTATTGAACAGGGTACGGGCCTTATCACCCGACTTGCAGAATGGTTTTATATCTTTCCAAAGTCACAAGTGAAGTTGTCTGCCAAAAATTTTTCAAGGTGAATCCACGACTCCTCCTCCAGAGTAGGAAGGGCCTCCTCGAGGCTTTGAAACAGATGTACAAGAAAAAGCTAATACAATGAAGGAGAGTGAAATGCCTTCACAGGAAACAGGAGTCCCTCAGATTCAAAAATTAGAGATAGGGAAAGGAAAGGAGTTGGAAACACCCTTAGAAATATAATTTGAGACCTAGGAACAAGAGTCTTCAAACCACCCCAACAAAAAAGATTTCTCCTAGAGGTGAAACTGATGAAGCAGCTCCAAAGGTTGCTGAGAAAAAAACTGCAAAAACCCAAACCGCTGACACACAGCCTGTCAAGTCAAAGTTAGTAGGAACACCCACTGAGAAAACACAGGATCCTGTGACTGAAACCAAGTCTGCACCACAAAGAAAAGCTGAAAAGAAAGGAATGGAGGCCCCAAACATAGAGAGCGACAAGGTCCTAGGAAATTTTAATCTGGAAAACGAAATAAATAAAATAAAAATCCCTATCCCACTTGTTGAACTGGCCAAAAATACTATATACAGAAAACAAATTGCTAAGATGATTAGCTTTTCAGAAGACGAAAGCCAAGACGATGTCATCAACTTAGAGGATGACAAGCCAAACATAGTTTTTGGTCCGCATTTCGAAGGTGCGAGAGACATTGTTACCCCCTTCTATATATCATTGACCTTGTTTGACCACCTACTTCATAACTGTATGCTAGATTTTGGAGCATCCCACAATGTGATGCCAAAAGCCATTATGGAAAGGTTAGGTCTCGAAATCACCAAGCCATATGGAGACTTATATTCATTTGATTCAAGAAAGGTCAAATGCATAGGTATGATTAAAGACATGGTGGTCAATCTGGCACAAATACCTGCTAAAAGAATTTCCATGGACGTAGTAGTCGTCGATATCCCTCCTAAATAAGGTATGCTATTATCTAGGTCATGGGGTGCCAAACTTGGGGGATCTCTCGAGCTTGACATGACATATGCTACAATTCCAGTATTTGGGGGACAATACACGCGTCTTTACAGAGAAACTAGGTTGGCGTTCATGGTAGGTGACCCACAGAACCCGAACAACCACCCTATATATATTGCTGACCAAGATTTAGGAAATTGTATATTATCTATTGATGATGATTTTGAAGTAGATATAGACGAAAGTTGTACAAAAGAAAAAACTGAAAAATAAAAAAATTTTGAAAATGTATATAGTACTGGTGTATGGAAGATGTATTTTAACAGTGCTTCATCTTTCCTTGTAGATGGAGCTGGGGCACTCCTTGTGGCTCCTGATGATCAATTTGTAATCCCCTTTTCACATAGGCTTCAGTGGAATGTGGACTGCACAAATAATGTATGCGAGTATGAAGGCTTAGTGTTAGGGCTAGAAGCTACCAGGAGAATGAAAATAAAAAACCTTGAAGTCTTTGGTGATGCCGAGCTAATCATTAAATGAGTAAATCGACAGTACCAGACCAAACATCCTAGGTTGAGGTCCTACAGGAATGGCGTCTGGGATCTGATCGAAAATTTCTTCTCCTCTGTCAAAGTTCATTTCATTCCTCGAAATGAAAACCAACAGGCTAATGCGTTAGCCAAGGCAGCCTCAACTTTCACACCTCCCACTGTGTTTAAACTAAAGTACCTCATACAAATGAAGCACCGACCTTCTATACCGAATAACATACAGCATTGGCAAGTCTTTGAGGATGATGAACAGCTTCGCAAATTTTTGGAATCTATAGACGAGTTTCTCGAAACACATGTTGACCAAGAAAACTAAAACGATCCTATTTGGATCATGCAGGAAGGGGAGGATCCTCAAGAGTTCCATGATAAAATCACAAATCATCAAATGCTTGTTCTTAAAAATAACCAGATCCCCAAGGGTCTAATTCCCTTGGAAAGATTATTCAATCAAGATGATATCCCTTCAAAATCCACTCTACAGCCTCAACCTGAAGAGGTTGAAGATTGTGACATATGTACTAAAGAAAACCTTCGGTTGGTGAAGTTATCCAAGTATATGTCCCCTGAAACCAAAAATACATACGCAGATTTTCTTAGAAAGTACAAAGATGTTTTCACTTGGTCATACGAAGAGATGAGAACCTATGACACCTCTGTGATCGAACATAAGATACCCCTAAAGCCTTGTGTCAAACCCTTTAGACAAAAACTCAGAAAAATTAATCCTATTTTATTGCCTGTGATCGAAAAGGAAGTCAAAAATATCTTAGATGCAAAGATAATTGTACCACTGAGATACTCAGATTGGGTAGCAAACCTGGTCCCAATTAGAAAGAAAAATGGGGAAATTAGACTGTGTGTCGATTTCAAAAATCTTAATAAGTCACCCCTCAAAGATAATTACCCCCTACCCAAAATGGATCATGTTTTAGAAAAAGTAGTTGGGGCAAATAGGATTTCAATGATCGACGGCTTTTCCGGGTATAATCAAATCGCCATCTATGAACACGATAAAGAAAAGACAGCCTTTACCACCCCTTGGGATACATTTATGTATGATAATATGTCTTTTGGTTCAATGAATACAGGTGCTACTTTCCAACAGGCTATGGATATCGCTTTGATTGGTGAAAGAGACAAATTTGTGGTTATCTATCTTGATGATCTAACCGTTTTTTCTAAATCTGATGAAGATCATCTGATACATCTCAAGCAAACATTTGAAAAATGTCGGAAATTTGGTTTATCTTTAAACCCCAAAAAGTCTCACTTCGCTATGCAAGAAGGTAAACTTTTGGGCCATATTGTGTCTCGAGATGGAATTAGAATTGACCCTAAAGAGTTGAAGCTATAGACATAATAAATATTCCTAGGAATGTAAAAGAGATTCAGTCATTCTTAGGAAAAATAAAAAAATTTAAGAAGATTTATTCCAAACTTTGTTGAAATTGTGAAATTGATCATAGATATGCTAAAGGAAAACAGCGAAGTGAAATGGACAGTGGAGTCCAAAGTAGCGTTTGCCCACATCAAGAAGGTTATAAGCGAGGTGCCCATACTAGCAAGCCCTGATTATCTAAAGGATTTTCTTATTTTCTCATTCGCCTCCGAACACACACTCATTGTGGTTCTCCTCCAAAAAAATGAAGAAGGTTTCAAGCAATCGATAGCCTTTTTTAGCAAAAGTCTTAGAGATGCCAAACTTAGATATAATATAATGGAAAAACAAGCATATGTTATGGTGAAGGTGTTAAAGGCTTTCAGAACCTATGTGTTGCATTCTAAGGTGATTGCATATGTACCCACTAGCTCCGTAAAAGATATTTTAGTTCAGTCTAACAGTGATGGCAAAAGAGGATGGTGGCTTGCCAAAATTCAAGAATTCGATTTGGAGATTAAACCAACGAAACTAGTGAAGGGGCAGGGTTTAGCCAAACTCTTAGCTGAATCAAATTTTAGAGCTCTCGAGATAAATGGCTTACAGAGAAGTGAAGAGTGTGTGGACATGAATGAACTTGATGAACAAATAGATGAAATTAGAATCGAAGAGAAATTTGCTTCATCAAATTGGTACAAAGATATAGTGTCCTACCTATTGACTTTGAAGTGCCTGAGTGACTTACCCCCATCCAAAACCAGAACGCTAAAGTTGCATGTAGTCAAATATTATATATCCGAAATACAATTGTATTGGAAGGACCCACTTGGCTTCTTGTTGGTTTGTTTGGTCGAATCAGAAAAAGAAAGGTCGTAAGCCAATTTCACAAAGGAGTATGTGGAGGACACCACACCTGGAGGGCAACGGCTTATAAGATCATGAGCGCAGGGTATTATTGGCCCAAAATTTTCTCGGACATCAACGCCAAGGTCCGAACTTGCAACCCTTGCCAATTGTTCGCAGGTAAGCATAAGCTCCCAGTGATGCCATTAGTTCCAGTCAAAACAGAAGCTCCTTTTTAGCAATGGGGATTAGATTTCATAGGAGAAATTAATCCTCATTTTGGCGCTGAGCATAGATGGATCCTGACTGCAACAGATTACTTCACCAAATGGGTGGAGGCTATCCCAACCAGAAAGGCTACAGATTCGGTGGTAATAGATTTTTTAGAAGAGAATATTTTTTCTAGATTCGGCTACCCCTGAAAGATAGTCACAGATAACGCTCAGGCCTTTAAATCTATGGCTATGGTTAGTTTCTGCCAAAAATATAATATTGTGCTTGGTCATTCCACTGCGTATTACCCACAGGGAAATGGGTTGGTTGAGTCTTCAAACAAGAGCTTAATCAATATAATTAAGAAAGTGTTGAGGGAAAACAAGAAATCCTGGCATGTACATTTAAAATACGCTCTGTGGGCAAATCGGATAGGCACGAAAAAGTGTATCGGCACTTCTCCTTTCCAAATGGCATATGGGACAAATGTAGTGTTACCTATAAATATAGCGCTTCATGTAATGAAATTTTGGCAAGATGAGAAGGCAGAACCAAATACTGGCACAAGAAGGATAAATCAGTTGATTGAAGTCCAACAACATAGGGCCGAAGTGGATGAAAGGTTGCAGAAATACCAGGACGACATGAAAACGCTATTCGACCGTAAACCCAAAGACAGAGATTTTCTTCTGGGAGATTTGGTTTTTAAGTGGGATGCAAGGAAGGAAAACTTGGCAAAACATGGTAAATTCGATCACATCTGGTACGGATCGTTCAAGGTAACAGCTCCTGAAGGAAAAAATTCATTTCTGTTAGAGAATTTGGACAATAAAATCCTAAACGCCCCTGTCAATGAGCTTTATTTAAAACACTATATGGAATAATTGATTTTCAAAATTCCCACTATATATACCGTTTGATTTTTATTTTTTTTTCATA
>JASDQU010220498.1:15359-31137 GCA_032191745.1 Picea mariana
TGTAGGTACTTATCAAGCCTTGAGTACCAAGCTCTAGGTGCTTGCTTCAGACCATAGAGGGATTTCTTTAGTTTGCACGCATAGTCTTGATTTTCTTACAACTAAAATCCCTCAGGATGTTCAATGAATACTTCCTCTTCCAAATTTCCATTTAGAAAAGAATATTTAACATCCATTTAATAGAGTTTGATACTCTTGTATCTTTCAAATGCCAAGAATATTATAATGGATTGTAGTATGGCTACTGGAGAAAAAGTTTCATCAAAGTATACCCCTTCAAATTGATCATATCCTTTACATACAAGCCTTGAATTATTTCTCACTACTTTTCCATCCTCATTCATTTTGTTCCTAAAAATCCGCTTGGTGCCAATTACATTCGTGTCTTTTGGTCTAGGAACTATCTCCCAAGTTTCATTTTTCTCTATTTAATATAATTCTTCATTCATAGCATTAACCCATTTATTTATCTCTTCATCTTCCTCAAAGTTCTTGGGTTCTATTTTAGACAGTAAATTCAAATTTGCATGTTATGGTGATCTTATCAATTTTCTTCTTGTTTGGACACCTTTGTTGTTTTCTCCAAGAATCGGTTCTTTAGGGTGGTTCTTTTGAACATATCTCGAGGGGGTATTTATATCTTGTTTAGGAGATTCCTCCTCCTCTTATTCTTCTACATTATCTTCCTCATAGTCTTTCTGTTCTTCTTCTTCCTTTGCATTATCTTCCTCATTGTCTTTCTCTTTGTCACTATATATAGTTATTGTTGGCTGCTCATTCATTTGCATCTTTATCCTTCTAGGATTTTCATCATCCACTCTTACATTTGCACTTTCAACAATTTTTTCTAATCTCATATTTAAACATCTCTAGTATTTTCTTTGAGAGGAGTACCCAAGGAAAATACCTTCATCACATCTAGATTTAAACTTTCCAAGGTTGTCATCATCTCTTTTTATGTAGCATTTTATTCCAAAAACCTTAAGGTGTTTGAAATTTGTTGGCCTACCTTTCCACAATTCATATGGATTTTTGTCAATTTTAGCTTGGATATGTGCTCTATTTATAATGTAGATATATATGTAGACTTCATCCCTCCAAAATATATCTAACAATTTATCTCGATTTAGCATAGTTCTGGCCATTTCTTGTACATTCATATTTTTCCTTTTAGCCACTTTATTTTGTTGAGGATTTGTTGTTGTTGAGAAGTGTCTTCTTACTCCATGATCTTCACAAAATTCATTAAACTCATCTAAGGTGAATTATCCTCCATTATGTAATGTACCATTCCAAGTGATCAAGATGACTCAATAGGCTATACAACTCCCATATGATATAGTCAACAAGGAAAAAGGGTGTCAAAGAGGTCTCACTAGGTAAAAATATTGTCAAACCCTAAAAGTGACATTAAATAAAATAAACAATTATATTTAATGGAATTGGGGGGGGGGGATAAAGTGAATATATGATTTTGTCAAAATGGGGTAAAGATATAGAAGGTCCAAAGGAAGGATAAATAAATTAGAAACCCTTTCTCTTGCCATTATGTTTTGATATCTTATTGAGTGATCTTGTAGCCAATGTTTTTGTTGGGGTTTTGGGAAAAACCCATCCACTTCAGGTTTAGTTTCGGTGGTGCAATACCCACCCTAGCTAGACAAGAGGGGGATTCATCCTGAATCCTCATTTGAGTTCATTGTGGTGCTTTCTTTCATTATGTATAGAAATTGAAGTCATATCATATCACGAAGGGGGTTTGCAGAAAATTTCTGGAGAATACTATTCATTAGGGCCACATGTGTCAGGAGGGTTTTGTGCACCTGGGAAAGGAGGTGTCCCCATGGGTTGAACTATGGTCATCCCATGAGGCCCTACTAGACACCATGTAGTAATCCCATGAGGACCCTTGTGAATTGGGGTTTTACAACAACTCACTGGATCAGGTATGGGAAGAGGTTTGAAGCAGTTGGAGGACCACCGTAGAGAAAATTTCACTAGAGAAAAGTGGAGGATATCTTGATGAGCCTTGAGATCCATATATTGGCATCATTCTAGGTTCCATTGTGTTGTTTCTGTAGTAGCTTGTGATGCTACCTAGAAGCCATTAGTTTGTGTTCTTAGTAGTATTTTGCAGTTGTTGTTACAACCCTTACTTATCATTGTACTGATTTTGGGAAATTCCATCCATAATAAGATGCCATTGTTATCTACTCTATTCTATGTGTAATGGATATATGATCTATGTTTAAGATACTATTTGGCACTTCCAACAAACTGTTTGATAAAATCACACAAAGAATAATAACAATTTTGGGTAGTACACATATATTTCTTATCTATCCTAGTTGGGAACATTGCACATTATTTGACCTTAGGGATTTTATCTTCAAATTTGTTTCATTTTCAGCTAATGCTATGAATTCTTTAAAATTCCCAAAGGCTTATAATTTATGCTTGAGAAATGCTACCAAAGTCATTCTTGTGTAATCATAAATGAATAATATGAAGTAACAATTACCTTGCATACTTTGTGATTTGGTTGGCCCACATAGATCAATGTGGATGAGTTCCAATGGTCTTTATGTTTAATATTCCTTGGTTCTAAATCTCACTCTTGTTTGTTTCCCATGTTAACAATGTTTACAAATTAGGTTTGAGGGCCTGATGATTTTTGACATGCCTCTTACTTCCTAGTTGTTACTGGCCTTGACTAAGTCGTCAAAGATTAAATGTCCTATTCTCTTATTCCATAACCAACTTTTAGTTGTTTTTCCCACTCACCATACTTCTCTTCCAATTTTATTTAGAATATATACATTGTTTGGAGTTTTTATTTTTGTTTCTACCAATATGCCAATGTATTCTTTTCTTATTCTTCATTCCTTGGAGTTAAAAAAGAGTGTGTGTCCTTGGTCACACAGCTGACTGGCACTTAGAAGGTCAATCTTTAAATATTCAACTAGCAGAACATTTTATCTTGTGGCATTCTATCTTCCCAGGCTAACTTTACCTTTCCCAATTATCTTGGTAGATTTATTATCTCCAAATGAAACACTTCCTCCATTCTCTCTCTTTAGCATAAGAAATTTGTTTCTATCACTAGTCATATGCCTTGAGTATCCACTGTCTATGCACCAATAACTTTCTTTGTTTTTACCGTGCATTGCTAGACCACATTCTTCCTAAGAGTTCTTCTCTTATTTCTTCCTCCAGACTTTGATGGTATTGTTGACAACATTTTTTTGGTCAATAGGGGCCTATATCCAAATTTTACAATCCTATTCTTTGTGGATAAAATTGTGGCATTTATAACATTCAATATAGTAGTGAAACAATGGAGAAAATGAATTCTTATTTCTGTTGTCAACATGATTTTCGAATTTTTTATTCACATAATTATTTCTTGGAGCATTGTACATGCCTCCATTTATTCTTTGGTCATTTCTTGGATATGCTTTGCATTCTATTGCCTTATGTCCAAAATTGTTACATTAAAAATAGTTACCAAGAAAGAGATATTCATACATGTTCATAGTAGGTCTTCTTAGTGTCATCACCTTTCTAGATTCATTCTTCCTGTGAAGGACAAATGGCTTTTGTTGATCAATGTTTTCTTCATTGGTGTTCTCATTTCATTCAGTGGGATGTTTTAGTGTCATAACATAGCTCTTGGGTTATTCCTTGGTTCTATGTAGCGTGGGGTTGGGATTGTAACTAAGTCCAGTTTTGTCGTATGGTGATATTTGATTACTGAGCATATTGTCTAACATCATGGAACTTGGTTCAAATGTTTTTATGTTGTTCAACTCAACTATAAGTACATCAATTTCCTTCATTATGGAAGGATTTTCTTTTTCAAGTTTCACACAATCTTCTTGTTTTTTTTGCAGTTGACTCAGTATTTCCTCTTCAACTTTATTTTGTTCTTCTGGTTGATAAGCCATATTAGAATTATGTGACAATTTTTATTTCAATTGTCTATTCTTTCTTCCGAGCCTTTCTATTTCATCTAGAGAACAAATTAATTCTCCTTCAAGATCAACATCAATATCATCATTTTCTCCAATCTCTCGGATCTTGTTATTGTCTTCATCTTCATTGGACTTTGTTTCTTGGACCATGAAGAGAACATCATTTTCAACTTCTTCATCACTTTTTGAAGACAATTAATAGTCCTGTTTGGAAAAAATGTTCTTCTTTTGTTTGAGGAAATATTTGTTCCTTTTATTATTACCCTTCCTCTTTCACTAGGGTTAAATTTATCTTGATCTTTGTTATCCTTGTTCTTATTATGAGGACATTTGGAAGAAAAGTAACCTACTCCACCACAATTAAAACATTTGAAAGGAAGAATACCTTTGTATTTTCCAGTTCCTCTCTAGAGCCTTCTTACAAAGTTGGCTTCTTCTGTATCAAAATAATCATTTGAGTTGTCACTTGATTTTTATTTTCTTCTATTAGTATTTTTTGAGGATTTGAATGTTTATTCCTTTTTAGGTACTTCTTCTTGTCCTATTCACATCTCATGGGCTGTAAGTGTAATATTCCATATATAAATAGTATGCAGAACAAAGATAATTAGCTAGAAATGACAGATAAACAATGATATAACCAAAACAACACCAAAATAATACTAAGATAATACCAGAATAACACCAGAAAGAGAACTTTGATTACTAAGAGCAATGTTCACTTGCCTCTTCGAGGGGGAAACTTGTGGCTAAGCAGAGCTCTGTTACGATAATATCCAAGACACAATTTCTCATACCCTCGACTCCTATTTATACTAAATATGTCTATCAAAAGAACAATCTAGAGAAAGAACCTTCTAGAAGTGGAAGCTCCTATTAGGTCTTCTTAAATTTGACTTATTCTTCCTTATTGCTAGGCCTTATTAATATTGACCTTTATTACATGGAAATATATTATTCTACCTACGTGAGGGGTTAGGTACCTAACATGTCCTTCCCCTTTAAAACAACCTTGTCCTCAAGGCTTGAGATGAGGAAATTGCTGCAGAATGGTAGTTGGTTCCCAAGTGGCATCTACTAGAGTTGTATCTTTCCACTGCAATAACACTTCCTTGATGGTTTGCTGATGTAGAAGAAGCTCATGCTGGTCCAAAAAAGCTTGTGGTTGTAGTGAAATGGAGCCTTCTTCATCCAAATCGAGAAGGTTTGTGTGAGTTTGGAACTTAGTTCCAATCACCTTCTTTAAGCAGGACACATGAAAAACATGATGGAGCTTAGAATGACTCAGAAAATCTAACTAATAGGCCACCTGTCCCACACTCTTGAGAACAGTATAAGGACCATAAAATTTGGGTGCCAGTTTCTGATAATGGTAATCCTTGAGGGAATTTTGTTTGTAAGTTTACAGTCGAAGAAACACCTGATATCCTTCTACAAATTGATGTTCAGAGTGACCTTGATCTGCTTGTTTCTTCATGCGATTCTGGGCCACGACCAAATTCTCTTTGAGGGTACGAAGAATAGCCTCTCGAACTATAAGCATTTGTTCAAACTACTGGACCTTTGAGACACCTGGAAAGTATGAGAGAACTGAAGGTGGATTTTGTCCATATACTTCTTGAAAAGGAGTCATGCGGGTAGTTATATGGCAAGAAGTGTTGTACCACCATTCAACTAGTGGTAACCATTGATCCCACTGATTTTTACTTTCTGATGCAAAACACCTAAAATATGTTTCCAAGCACTTGTGGACAACTTCAGTTTGATCATCAGTCTAGGATGNAGTTCTTGCCAAAAATTGCTGGTGAAAGTTGGGTCGCGATAAAAAACAATAGAATGAGGCATGCCATGAAGCTTGAACACCTGATCCATGAAAATTTGAGCCACAGTGAAGGCTGTAAATGGGTGTTGAAGAGAACATAAATGAGAATACTTGGAAAGAAGATCAACTGCCACCACGATGACTGATTTATTGCCCGATTTAGGTAAGCCTACAATAAAATACATAGAGATATCCCACCAAATAATAGGGGGAATCGGAAGAGGTTGTAGTGTGCCAGGAGATTTGAATTTTTCACCCTTGTTGTGATGAAAAACATCACATTCAACCACAAAATTTTGAATTCCTGGTTTCATACCATCCCCCAAAAAAGAACGTTTGACCCGGTCATAGGTTTTGGTAAACCTGGAGTGCCCAACGATGGGTGTAGCATGAAGCTCAGAAAGTACTATGGATTTAAGTTTTGACAGTTTACTTAAATACAAACGACCTTTGTATCGAAGCTCATCATTAAGCCAAGAGTACCCTGGGGAGACTGAGGAACTAGTTGCAATTGTTGTATTAGATGCAAAATTTTAGCAACTTGGAGCCAATCTGGGACAATGAAGGAGAGAGAAAAAAGGGACTCTTCATCTTCATATTTTCTGGAAAGTGCATCAACAACCACATTGTATTTTCCTTTCTTGCAAATGATCTCATAATCATATCCAAAGAGCTTAGTCACCCATTTTTGTTTCTCTGGGGAGGAAAGGCATTGTTCTAAAAAATAATTGAGGCTTTGATGGTCTGTCTTATTTTGGAAGCATTTCCCCAATAGATAAGGGTGCCAAAGATCCATAGCATGAAGAATAGCCAACATTTCCTTTTCATAGTTTGATTTTCCCAAATGTCGCTATGACAATTGTTTCCTAGTAAAGGCCAAGGGATGACCCTCTTGCATAAGGACTGCGCCAATTCCTTTCCTGGAAGCATCACATTCCAGGACAAAGGTCTTTGTGAAATCAGGAAGGGCCAGGACTAGAGTAGTGCACATGACCATATTCAAGGTTTGAAAAGACTGAGCAGCTGCTAGAGTCCAAGTGAAAGAATTATTTTTAAGGAGAGCAGTAATAGGTGCCACAATATTTCCATAATTCTTAACAAACTTGCGATAATAACCTGATAAACCTAGAAATACATGCAAGATTTTGAGATTCTTTGGGTGAGGCCAATCTTGCATAGCTTCAACATTTTTATGATCTACTCGGACATTAGCCTTGCCAACAAGAAGAACCAAGTACTTGACTTCCGAGGCACCAAAAACACATTTAGATTGTTTGAGGAAAAGTTAGTGCTGAGAGAGTAGATGGAGAACTCGATCCACATGATCAAGATGGGTTGTCTAGGTTTTAATATAGATGAGGATATCATCAAAGAAAACTAAGACAAAATGACAGAGAAAAGGATGGAAGACATGATTCATGAGGCTTTGGAAAGTGGAGGGAGAATTACACAAGCCAAAGTGCATGACCAAAAACTCATAGTGGCCCTCATGAGTTCTAAATGTAGTGTTAGGAATGTCTTCCTCATTCATATGGATCTGGTGGTAGCCAGAATGAAGATCAAGTTTAGTAAAGAACTGGGTTCCACACAATTCATCCAAGAGGTCATCAATGACAAGAATGGGAAATTTGTCTTTAATGGTGAGTTTTTGAAAGCACAAAATTCATGACACATGCGCGAATAAAATTATTTCTTAAGGACCATGACCACATGAGAAGAGTAGGGGTTTGTACTAGGGTGGATAACACCTGCATTGAGAAATTCTTGAAATTTTTTCTCAATTTCATTTTTTTGGAAAAGGGATGACGATAGGGATGGATATGGGGAGGAAGGGTTCCTAGGACAAGGGGAATGGAATGATTATGAACACCACCGGAAGGAGGGAGTCCTTAGGGAGTGGAGAAAACCACTTGATGTTTAGAAAGGATGGATTGGAGGTCCTGCAATAGAGAGGGTGTCTCAGTGGCTTGTATGGCATGGAGTTGGGAAATAATGACATAATGACCTTTTTTGAGCAGCTTTTCCATACGATGGGAACTGATGATCTATGGGAACCGACGATGATTCCTTGGAACTTATATTGTTGGCCCTCTTGGTTGAATTGCATGGTTAATTCCTTAAAATCTATGAGAATGGGACCCAAAGTCCTGAGACATTTTACGCCCAAAACAATGTCACAACCGCCCATGTTGATAGAAAACATATGAGATTTCATGTGGTACTCACCAATTTGGAGACGCACATTTTCACAATGCCCTCCACATTTATTGGACCCTCCATTGGCAATCATGATTTGAAAATTATTGATGACACAAATATAGCAATTAGTTTCTTGGGCAATGCGACGATGAATAAAATTATGGGTGCTTCCACTATAAAAAAGAATGATGACCTTCCTATGCTTAATGTAACCAATTAGCTTGAGTGTTTGAGGAGCAGATAATCAATTGAGAGAATTTAGGTAAATGACTGATTCTACTTTGGTAGGGTCTGAGGGAGGGGTCATGTTAGTGGGTTCAGGTGACATGGACACAAGGGGAGCCTCAACATCGTCTTCTGAAACATCATCTGAGATGTCCATAAAAATATTTTGTTCCTTACACTTGTGCCCAGGAAAATATTTTTCATCACAATTATAAAAAGGGCCTTTGAGTTGGCGTTCATCCATTTCAGCCCTGGTCAATTTATGGATCTTTAGTGGAGTAGAAGGAGGAGTGGGAATGACTGGTTTAGTGCGAGGAATAAAGGAGGGTTTTCAGTTTTGAGAAGAGACAACCTATTGTGCTTCCTTATCTCTTTTAGTAGTGTCCACCCAAATTTGAGGGTGAGCCATGAGGACATGGCCACAAATCTCATCCTTGAGGCCACTGATAAAACCTTCTTGGGAAAAAGCATTAGACATGCCCTCTGTATGAAAATTCAATCACTCAAAAGCGGCTATAAAGTCTTCCACTATGCCAGATTGTTTCAACTTGGTCAAATTACCTAAATGGTTGGTGTCAGTGTCAAAGAATTCATAAATATCTTCCACAAAGTGTGTCCAAACCACATACCCTTGGCGGGCATTTTTTCTCCATTGCCACCATTGCCAATGTTCTTGATATAGATGGAGAACACCATACCAGAGTTTGGCCAACTCATCCGTAATGCCATACAAAGAGAAATAATGTTCCATTTGAGTTACCCAGCCAGTGGGATCTGAACCATGAAATTTGGTCACATCCACATGCGGAAGGAATAGGTCACACTAAAAGTGATGGGGTTAAAAACTCTGGGAATGAGAGGAAGTTTCACCTTCGGTTTGCAAAGGTGGGTCAGATGAGGGAATATCTGCAGTGATATGTAGCTTGGCGCATATCATCGTAGTGACCAATTCAAGTTGGGTAGCAAGGTTTTATTTGAGTTCATGTTTGAGGTCCTCTATTTTGGTGTTGATGGAGGAATGAATGTTTTTATTGACGATGACAATATTGGCACTGGGCTGTCTCACTTCTTGTTAGGATTCTGTGAAATTAGAGTGCAAGGCATTGAAGTGAGCTTCCAAGTCTTGGATACGGATGTGGGCCATGATGAAGAGGGAACACGAAAAGGGGCAGGTGGGACCACACATAAAATGGGTTATGGGTTAAGTGTATCACGACGATCAGGGCAACGAGTTGAATCCAATGGTGTAAAGCCCAAATAAGGGTGTTGGAAGGGGGTCGGGTCCACGAGAATTTTTTTTTGCTGAATTTTGTTTTTACTCCCGTTGAGTTATACTCCGATATGAAGAATACCGCAGTGATGAAATGCCCAAATGCTTAACAAGAAGAAATCTATATTAATTTTGCAATACACAGTTGTGCGACAATAGATCTTGTTTGTTCTATTTTTGTTTCCTTCCCAAGGGTTAGGGTATTCAAGGGTTCTACAGACAAGGGTTTTCCTTGTGCTATAACTCTTTGATATACGTGCGAGGTCCAACAATAGTACTTGGCCCAATATCTCAGGGCACCAACTAAGGAGGCTAGACTGTGCCCTTAACCGTACTACCCAACTACCCAGGTACTAGAGAGTATCTTCCTGAGTGTTGTTCTCAGTGGAACTATAGTAGTCAAGCGGTCAATTGGTTTATCTATGGAAGGCTTTAGGAGATCTAGGCCGATCCATATACAGGTGTTTCCTGATGGGATACCACTCGAAGGGGTACCAATAGGGGTTACAAGGGTGGCCAACAGATGTGTGCTTAAGTACCACTTTCATTTCCTACATGTATAAATCCCTGACCACAGTTTTATGTGCGTAATGAAACATCTCTATAGCTTAAAGACGTCGAAATACGTCTCTACCCTGAAAAAAAATTTAACCCACAATTTTCTATTGAGGAAGGTGCTCTGAGACCAGTTGTAATATTCTAGATATAAAATGGTATGCAAAACATAAATAATTAGCTAGAAATGGTAGATAAACAATGATATAACCATAACAACACCACAATAATACCAAGATAATACCAAAATAACACCAAAAAGCACACTTTGATTACCAAGAGCAATGTTCACCTTCCTCTTAGAGGGGTCAACCTCCAGCTAAGCAGATCTCTATTACAATAATATCCAAGATACAACTTCTCATACCCTTGACTCCTATTTATACTAAATATGTCTATCAAAAGAACAATCTAGAGAAAGATCCTTCTAGAAGTGAAAGCTTCTATTAGGTCTTCTTACATTTGACTTATTCTTCCTTATTTCTAGGCATTATTAATATTGATCTTTATTACATGAAAATATATTATTCTATCTACGTGAGGGGTTATATCCCCAACATTAATAATTCCATGCAATTCATCCATTGTTAATTTGTCCAAATCTTTTCTATCTTCAAGAGCTGATATCCTAGAATTGGATCTCATTGGAAGTGACTTGAGTACTTTTTGCACAATAAAATTTTCATTAGTTGTTTCACCTAAGCCTCTAAGTATGTTTACAACTCCATCCACATGAATACGATATGTTGCAATGTTTTCTTCTTCATTCATCTTTAGGATTTCAAATTGAATCCTATGAGTTTGTAGTTTTTCTTTCTTGACTTTATCATCTCCTTCATAAGTGTTCTTCACTTTATCCCACATATCCTCTGCATATTTGTAGTGCATAAATTTGGTGAATTCTAATTTTGATAGTCCTTCCAGAATTGCATTGATGGATTTTGAGTTATTATCACTTAGCTTCTTTGCACCTAAGTCAAAAAGTGAATTTTCTAGAGTTTCATAACCATTTTTGATTGATTCCCAGACATCATATCGTAGTGAATGCATATGCACTCTCATTCTGATGCTCCATAAGGAATAATCTGTTCCATCAAAGTATGGATATTTGCTTAAGGATATTCTCTTTTGTTTATCCATGTGATATGTTGGGATATGCCTTCCAGTGGTTACACTATTGTTGAAGGTACCTGCTCTGATACCAATTGTTGAAATGTTTGATGGTACCGAGAGGGGGGTTGAAACAATACTATATACATTTAATACTTTTTATTCTAATTTGATTTTAAAACATACTTAGGATTTATACTTGTATTAAAATATACCTAAAATGTACTCATCATAATCATAGACAATATTCAACACATTTACAAATGTAGACGTGGAAACCTAGATTGTTAAGACCTTGAAAATATTTATAAATGAATATCAATTCATGTATGAATAATTTTCAATGAGGAAAACAAACCTCTGTAGGCACCAACCTGCAAATGGATTAGGACACCAATCCTCTGTAGGCACCAACCTACAAACATGCACCAACTTGCAAATGGATGAACACACCAATCCTTTGTAGGAACCAATATACAAACATGCACCAACATGTAAATGGATGAGGAAACCAATCCTATTTAGGCACCAACCTACAAACAAGCACCAACCTGCAAATGGATGAGGACACCAATCCTCTGTAGGCACCAACCTACAAATTGAGCTCCAACTCAATCTTTCCTTGCTCCACCTTGCCACCCTTAATTTTTCATTTGTTCGCAAGAAACTGTTGAAATGCACGTATATTATTCTTCTTGATCTAAAATAGTCTTTCAAAAGATTCTAGGACATAGTTCAATCTGTAAAAAACTATCATAACTACACTAGATCTTCTTAATAAATTTTCCCGTTATTCTTTATGCAATCCTTATACTTTAATTGTGATCTTGTTCATCAAAATTACTCTTCTAAATTTTATGTCACTATACCTTTCAATCATTTACCTAAAAATTCAATACACAGAACAAGTCTTTAGTCCCTTAGAATGCCCAAAATTCCACCTTCCTTGTTTCTTTGTTCTTTTGTTAGCCTGAAATCACCATATTAGTGCTCCTCATTTGTTACTTCATCTTCACAGTCGTGCTCATCCACGTTCACTTCTAAACTCAAACAGGTTATCTTAGAGCTCCATTTTCTTCACCTCACACTACTTTTCTTCATCTTCATTATACATGTATATGGTTTCACTTGAATTTTGTGGATTTATTTTATGATGAATGTGGATCTAATTCATCCTTTGAGCTTATGAGAGCACCAAACATGTCATTGAAAAGTTTTCATAGAGTGTAAGCCCCGTGGGATTATTTTCCTTTGTTATATGAGTTAGCCCAATGGGAAGAGAACCAAGCATGTGGGACCATGGGATTTATTGTAGGGGTCTAGACCCTTGACTTGGATCTTGAGGCAGGGGGTGCAATAAACACTACGCTCACACGTGTCTTTCCTTTTGAGCATATGTTGAAATTGTGTGGGGAGTACCTTTCTATTAAACCTCACACTAGTTAGGTGCCTATAATTTTTTATAGATTGTTGATCTAATATTTCTGTCAATGGTCATATCTGTGCCTGTAATGTACGTCAAATTCACCATAATTTTTTTATTTTATTTTATTTCCTATGACATAATTCAATTTCTTTTAATCTTAGAACTAAGAGAAGGTAAAATTCATTTCTATCCATAATGTCATTTTTACACCAGTCTAGATTACTTTGAACCGAAAAGCTTATGTGGGTAAATTCTTTCCATAATTCTATCACTTCCCTTGACTCTCAAACTACCCTAGCATACTTCTTTGTATATAGGCAATGTCTAAACTCAGGTCGAAGGAACCTTTGATGTTCAGAGAGATAAAGCTCAGAAGGGATAACACATTTGAAGTATTCAAAGGGTGGCAGAGATCGAAATCGTCTCGCAGAGGTCAAGTTCAGGTGGAGAACGCTA
Source organism: Picea mariana (assembly GCA_032191745.1). NCBI lineage: Eukaryota > Viridiplantae > Streptophyta > Pinopsida > Pinales > Pinaceae > Picea > Picea mariana. The sequence goes on from JASDQU010220498.1 coordinate 28,397, forward strand.
AGTCATTTTGGCCAGAGATCCTTGAGTGGAGTGAACGAATGGTGAGATTTCTTCGTGGGGAAGTATCGAAATCCCACGGATTGTTGGATCTCATAGATCTGTGTGAAGGTTAAGACTGATCGTCTTTTAGCATTCAGAAGCTCAGGAGGAGTAGCGACTGTTGGATGAGAAGCAACTGGAGCCGTTGATCTCTCACTTCGAACTTCGCTAATTCGGAGTTCAGGGTTTGGATCAGCAAGGGATTTTGGAGTCGTTGCATCATGAACTCCTGATTTGTGAAATCCCGAAAGAATCAAGACCATTGATCTCGTGCGAAAAGGGCCAAAAACCCGTTAAGCCCCCTTTCGACATTTCGGATCTCGGGAGTTCGAATGCCTAGAAACGTTGCATGTGGAGTCGCGAAATCTTGAATTGCGAAACCCTAAAATGTGAAAAGGACAAGACCCGTTAAGCCCCTTTTTGGCATTTCAGGTCCCGGGAGTTCGAAGGGCCTAGAAAAGTTTCCGCCAGAGTCGCGAAATCCTAAATCGCGAAACCCTGAAATCCTGAACTCTGAAACTTCGAAGTGCTAGGCCCACAGTCCTTTCAAATTTCGCAATTCGACACTTCTTGTTTCATTTTGTATGTGCATCAGGGGTTCATAAACGCCGAAATTCCAAACCCCAAAATCCTGAAATCCCAAAATCCCAAAATCCCGAAATGTTGGGTCCTCAGTCTCTTCGCATTTCGCGATTCGACAAACAACGTGGTCTTTTGTCTTTTGTGCTAGACGTTTGTAATCGCCGAAACCCGATTGACTTCAGCCTTTCACACCATTTTGTTCTCTAAGGTTTAAACCATTAAACAAAAGTCTAGGTTAATTTTTCGGTACAGGTCCTGATTAAGCGTTTCTGAACTCTTGTGCTTACGGAGCATTACAGTTGCCAAATTTAAAAGGGGTCATTCAAAACAAAGACTTAGCATACTTTAAAGAAGATAAGATACAAATTTGACACTTCGGATTTAGGGTCTTGCTTGCTACATATACATGGAGTTCCTTTGCTTTTCTAAACCTCAAAATCCCGAATCTCGAAAATCCCGAACTCCCGAAATCGCGAAGTGCTGGGCCATAACCTTTTCTCATTTCGCAAATTCAACATTTCTTGTTTTATTTTGTTGATGCGTAAGATGTTCGTAAACCCCAAAACCCCAGTCATTCTCACAACTTGGTGCATGATTTTCTCACCGAAGTATAAATACCCTCTGTAAAGTTCTCAGGTTCAATTCTATTTACAAAAGGTAAATTCTGTATACTGGAGTTTTCAAAAATACTGGTAATTACCCTACAACTACCTCCATGGTAATAATCCTAGTTTATGAAGGGACTATTCCATAATTTAACCATATAATTTACTTCCGATTATCCTAACAATTAAAAGACCGAAATTCAGTATTCATCCGAGATTAACTCAAACGTAAAACATTGTTCCATATTAGATTCGTAAGGTATTCTATCAGTTTTACCCTTTTATACTTCATACATTGAAAAGATTTTGCCCAGGTTATTGTATCCATACCGAATTAAATAGATGCATTACCATTGTGCCTAAATAATTCAAAGAGTTGGAACATAATTTCAATTCAGGTTTAATGAATACACTGCATCGTATATACAATCATTCAAACAGAAAATGGAATCATTTCAGTTCAGATTTAACACATACATTGCACCTTATATAAATTCATTCGGACAGAGAAGGAGTAGAGTAACATATTTGAACCGATTTTACGGGAAGACAAAGGGAACAACCATGTTCCTCCCAACCGTAGAATAGGGCAGCCAAAAACAACTTGCCCGATTCACCCCCTAGCCTGACCATGAATCCATGAGGGAGAACTTGGAAACTCCTCCTCCGCAATGTCCTTCAATTCCAATAGTTATCCTCTTGCCTCACACTTACTCAGCAGTGTTCATAACAACAAGGAAATTCCATTTAGCAGACTCTTCTTGCCTCACACTCAATCCGTAGTGTTCGTAACAGCAAGAGAACTCAAAAATCCTTTCCACGGCATACTTGGCAGCGTCCTGCCTCCTTGCATATGCTATATATCCATTTTTCCCAGGTCTTTTTCCCTCCCTTAGGGAAGGAATTTTCACAGCTTTCTAAATCCCTTCTTTTTAGGGGCTGCCAATGGCCAAATCTCTGATTTTCCACTTGTAATAATCAGCCCAGAGGTAGTTCCAACTTGTTCCCCACTGATGGAGTCATGGTCAGCTGATTTTAACATGGTTGTTTCATTTGTCCTCTTGCAATTAATACAAATCTTCTATTTTTATACAAGTGTCATAGTCAAATAGTTAGTTGAGTCCCAATCAAAACTCTGCTCAACAATCATAATAATTAATTACAAATATCAAATTCAAAATTCAGAATTACCATAAATGGAAAAAAATTTCGAAATTCAAATTTGCTAAAAACGGAAATAAATTTCCAGCAAATTTAAATTTCAAAATATTTTATTTTTGGGGGATATCACATCCTTTCCCCCTTCAGTAAAACAATGTCCTCAGTGTTCGTTCCTTTCTTGGAACAGGGTTGGATGAGATTTCCGCAAATCTCCTTCCAACTCCCAAGTGGCCTCCTCAGGACTAAAGTGCTTCCATTGCACCTTTACCTGAGCGACGACTCTGTTCCAAAGTGCTATTTCTCTCCGGTCCAGAATGCACAGGGGTTCCACCTGGAACTCATCCTCTGGTTCCA
>JASDQU010220499.1:2363-16969 GCA_032191745.1 Picea mariana
TCTAGCCTGAAATCAACTCAAAAGGCTTCCACTTATCATTGTGGGTATACCTCTGAGTGACCCCCGTAATACGTGCAATCTCTACACTAATGTCAACAAAGAAGGGTGAGTAACTCTGCGAACATCAATGTGACCTAGTGCTTGACCCTTGTGTAAGAAGGGCTTCCCAGGACAAAATGTAGTAAGTGGATTTAACTCTCCATATCACAAGATACTATGTTTGTTTGCATCTTTGGAAAGTTATCTTTCACACCTATTCCAAAGCCCTACAACTAATCTAATGTAAGTTTGCTACCAGAAAATATAAAAATGTCTAATCAATTTTTATAAGCACTTTATTTTATCGTTGTTGTTACTCAAAAGGAAGATGGCGTGGACAATATGGTGTTTTGACTGAATCGAAAATTATGCAAAGATATGAAGATGCAATCATTTCATTTCGATGAAAGCTATGCTAAGAGAAGGAGAAAACATTTATCATTCCCATATGCACATGTCCCAAAGTCTATTAAACTCATCAATATCAATATTCTCAAAAATGAGAAAAAGGTATTGTACACCAATGCAATTCCGCTACTTAAAATGAAAGAATGCCCCAATCTAATATAAAGCAAGAAATTAAATATTTTTGTTTCAAAAATTTCACTAAAATCAATAATGAACTTTCTTAAAACAACGAAACCCAAACTAAAAGTTTTCTTTTAAAACGAACTATTCAGAAGAAATCTGATCTTTCCTAAACAATTCTAAAGAAAACACACGCTTTGTAATTGAAAGACACTCAAAGAAAGAGACTAATCCTTCAAAACCAAACAAAGAAAAAGTGGCTAAAAGCAACTCAAAGGATGTCAAGCAGACTGTAAACAGATCAATATAGGCTCCAACAGTTCAATCCAGCTAGTCAAAGCAAAACTGGGTATCAAAAAATGACAAGACCCAATCCAAACATTTTCACAAACAAGTTCACAGGCTAGCAGTATATTACAGTGCGAGAATTAGGTATTCTCACAGGCTAGACATTGGTAGGGTGCGAGAAGTTCGCACTGAACCTAACAACAGGGTGCAAACTTCAATGATTCTCGCAGTCCATAGATAGGTACGGTGCGAGAATGTCTGTAATCAAAGAAAATTTTGAAAAAGGACAGGGAATCTAAGTGAACTTCTAGATTTAGAGAGTCTGGATGGATGTCCCACAGACTCAGAAACCAGAAAACAAGCAATCAAAGCAAGGGAAATTAGACTAACTAGGAAACAATTCGTTCCCCAGTGGAGTCGCCAATTTTGTTATTGGATAAATCCGTAAGTGCGGACACAAACCGATCTCCCTAGATCCACTTGGATCTAGAACAAATCAAGACAGAATAATACTCTTTCCCTAGATTTTAACTATTGAATGAACTAGGAGATACTATCAAAGAACATACCTTATGATCTCTTTCCTTGGTCTTTGTTGTTCCAGCTTCGCTCCAATGCTCTTGTGCCATCAAGACCACAACAATACAAACCAATCGAAGTGAAGACAACTCAATATATTCAACAGTTAATCTAGGTATATGATCAAGGAGTTATACAATAAAGTGACATTAGCTTTATGGGAAAGAATCATATTACTGTATCATATTAAATGTGAAAGAGAGATTACAACCATAGCCTTGATGTCGTAAGGTCCCTTCCAACTGTCCTTCGTTCCCCACACACTTCTTGCTCCAAGGATTCTGAGACCATAGATCTGATAGCTACTCACAATATATCTTGACAAAGAAAATCTCAAAGACACTCTAACCAAGCCAAAGCTAACAAGATCAAGAACCAACAAAGCTAACCCAAGCTCAAGCTAACTTTCTCCATGAGAACTCCTCTCCTTTTATAAGTTGAAGAGNTTCGAGAAAATGCTCATTTTTCCCACGTGCAGGAATTCTCGCACCCTAGCTATAGAGCAACCTGCGAACACCTCGCACCCTGGCTATAGTGCAACCTACGAGAATGGGTCATTCTCGCACCCTGCCTATATATTAACCTGCGAACTTCCTTTTTTATAAGGTTTTTACATAGGAAAATGTAACTTCTTTTCTCAGGAAAAGTTCTTCTCCCTTCTCTCTTTAGGAACTCAGGCCACTAAACCCTCTGAAGGCAACAGATAGGTTTACATCATTAACGATCATACGGATGATGAAAATAATGTGTAACAATCTTATCCAAATAAACAAATGGATAACAAGTACAAACATGCAATTATAGGCCACATCTTTGGGATAAAACAAGATATAGGAAAGGTTGCCCCGGATAGAAAAGAAGTTATACATTTTTGAAGCAGATGAGGCAACTTCACCTTCTGGGTTGGTGGTATATTTAGTGAGAAGATGCATCTAATGTGTCGAATATGGGAAAGCCAACACATCTGGAAACAAGTGAGAAACATGTGCATACGACTCATACAGGTCGGGATCAGATGACAATTGTTTCCAAGCTAAAGGATGAGGATAAGAAATGCCTCTGCCAGCAGACAAAGAGACAGAGGAGAAGGCCAACGAAAGTTTTCCGTTTTACATATTGTAAAATTTACTATTTTTGGAATTATGGGAAGTCCAACCATTTTGAGTTGAGATGATTTTGTATAAATACATAGATTAAAGACATATTTCAAGATGCTTCTTACCGATTGTAATAGAGAAAAGTATCCTTATAGAGTATTAATACAAGTGAAGACATATATTCCAGGTTTTGTTAAATCTGGGTTATGTGTTTCTTTTTTTTTCCATTTCTCAGCATTCCTTTATGTATTCCTTGATAAATGTTTGGTTACAATTTAGTACAACAACTACTGTAATCACAAGGTCTCAATATTTTATTAAGTTAGCAGTTTTTCCTCTTCATTTACTATGAGTAAATCAAGACCTGCTTGTTGTGTAGATTACTGCATTTTTGGCGTTATTCAAGGTTGCACTATCTATTTTCCTCTACTACAAACAAGGTAGGACTCTTCCGTAATTGATTCCCTGCTCTGTTTTACAGTTTTGTATTTTCATCTCATACTATTCGATATTGGAATTTCGGCTCAGATACGAAATACGACCTATGTGTTGTCAAACTGTTAATTTCATTTAAGGATTTTTTCTCATACAACTAAGGTAGAAACAATACTTTAAAAAAAACTCTATTAAAAAATTTCCGGATGCCTGAAATTATTCTTTGAGCCTTAAAAACAAACCCTCTTAAAAAATTTCCTGATGCCAAAACTCTCTTTAAAACAAAGTCTCTTAAAAAATTTCCTGATGCCAAACTCTCGCCTCTTCTGCTTAAATTTCTGCTCAATCTTGATAGCATATTGATAAGTTGTACCTAATGAGGTGATGCCGAGAAAATCCATTTCTGTTTGAATGTATCTATGCAAACAATCGTGGTATTTGAGCACCAGATGTCCCTCAGAGTCTTTGATACCCAATTTGGTGCATAGGGTATGGAAAATATTGGTGTAATCTTGCACTGTTTGGAATCGATAAAAAGGGAATGATCAACTTAGAGAACAAAGAAGTGATGATTTGATGATGTAGAAAATTGAATGAATAGAATCACAATTCTCACTATTGTAATCGCAATTTTAGGTTTTTGTGATGTTGAGAAGGTTCATTTTGTGTAGACTCACATCCAAAATTAATCAAGGACATACAAGTTAGAAAATTTCACCAAGTTTCTTTATCCCAAACAAAATCTAAACATTATTTTGTGTGAAACAAATAAAAAATATGCATTATCTTTACATTGAGCTTGACCAAACCTACAAAATGGATTGTTGAGATATTTACATTAAGTATTAAATATAATTTTTGTTACCATTAAGTATCTATTGCAATAACGGGGATGGCATGAATTACATACTAAGTTGTGAACATAGAGAAAGAGAGATGTTCTCATTTCCTTGGGTTCAATCGATTTTTATTCATTTCTCTTCATAGTTTTCATTAAACCACATGTCTGTAGTTAATATTACTAACAAGTAGAATGGTGGTAGCTTATCCTTGAATAGTGAGACGTGTCTTACAAAGAGGCTAAAAAGTTCTTTTAACATAAAGAATCAATGAAAAAACCTAAACATCCAATACCCTAACCCCAAAATATGAAACACCAAATGGTTTGTGGGCCCCAATGTGGTTAGTTGATATGTCAACTTCTTAGGGGTGTAACTTTTGCATATGATCTCCATTTTAGGTTCTTGGTAGCCCTCCAGAAAGTTCTAGCTGAGAAGAAAACATTTTGATTAGCCTAGCATCATAACTTCTGCATACGATATCCATTTGAGGTGATCGGTAGCCCGCCAAAAATTTCTAGCCGAGAAGTAAACATTATGAATATCCTAGCATCTACCTTTGGCTACATGCTAAGCATTGTTGCACCAAAAAAAGGTCGTTTAGAGCCTCAAAACAACACCAAAAGTTTGGGACCTAAAAAACTATAGAAAAACTACCAAGATGTGGAACAATTCATAATTAGTGGAACATGTAGTTGACCACCAATATCTACCTGGATCAATTCCCCAATGCATATGGGATAAATGGTGGGAATTATCAAATCAAGAGTTGAGAATTCATGTGAGGAATAAATCAATGGTTATTGATTGTCTATCTTCTAGAGGCCATAATGATATTTATGTACAAATAGAGTAAACAAGAGCTCATAGGAAATATAGATACATGAACAAAACTTTGGAATTGGTTTCCATGGATAGAATCATAACTATAGTTCCCTAAAAATTAAATTATAGTAGAGACTATTTTCTATCTTGGCAGCTATTTGGTTTTGGAAAATCATTTATTCAAACAAGTTTTTGAGCTTCCAAAGTGGGTCCCATTTAATGGAACAAATATATGAGTTCAGATTTACAAAGGGGAAAATAAAACCCTAACCCTAACCCTAAATAATCTTCAAGAAGATGAAGAGAATATTATAAAAGAGAAAAAGAAGCATATTTAAAGGGTTGACAGTCAGGAGATTTTGCAACGATGGAGAGTTTGCAAGAAGAATTTTTGGCTTTCCAAGATCTTGTGAATTAGACTTCTTAACTTTCTTCCTCAAATTTATTTATGCTTAATTCTTTCCTTCAAGTTTTCCATGAATGTTTGGCAACAAGAAGCTCTGGGTTTGATGATCCAGGTGGATATTGGTGGCCACCCACCTATTCCAAATTACAACTAGCTCATTTTGACAGTTTTCAGTTCAACACGTTTCTCTATAATGGGGAAATTTATTTATAACTGTGGTTTCTTCACTTCTCGAGCTATCCTGAATCCCTACACAACATCCAAGTGGATAATGGTGCATGCCCACCTATTCCAACTGGCTTATTTTAGAATTTTTCAGGTCAGTACATCTTTCTATACTTCCAGAGCCATTTTGGGGCCCTAAAAAATGTTTTCTTGGATTTCCATAGTCAAACTATAAATATAGTTAGATTTTGGTGGCATAATGTGTAGTTCTTGAAAATACCCTTCCAACAGGCTATCACACGCCTAAACTAGAGATCGTATGCAAATGTTATGACCTCGAGAAGTTGATGTACTAACTTACCTCAATGGGGCCCACATGACTTTTGGTGTCTTATCTCCTAGGGTTAGGTTTTTTGGATTTCTAGGGTTTTGGAATTCATGTTTATCATAAAAATTCCTTGAAAGCCTCATTGTAATCATCTTTTTCTTGCAAATGAGCGTAGTCATCACATATCTTCTGAGAGATAAATATGCCACCATTCTAGCGAGTCTTGCACTCTATATTTTTACAGTCTCTGTACATTTCCTTCATTAATACAAATCATATATTGTTGTATTTATTTGTTTCTGAAATTTTTTATGTGTATTTCATTTTAATATCTCTTCTTCCATTTCATTCCAAAAATAATCTGGATCGTTGCTATAAGAATAGTTTTCTCTTGATCGTTTTTCAGTGCATGTCCTCGATGAGGTCCGAGTATAGCAAGTTCAGTCTCGAGCTTGTACCTCTTAAGGAAACTCGCTCTCGCACAACCAAGAAACCATCAATGGTGGAAGAAAATAAAAAAGGTGGAGAAGAATATTCTATTAAACAATTGCTTGAATAAGCTCTCAAAGTCCAACTGGGCTATGCTGTTGATTAAGGAAGGAAATAAATATAGTGGAAGCAAAACTAGAAACCAAATCTCACACAACACACAAAGATTTATTCCCTTGAAATCAACTTATCATTAAAATAATATCAAAGCTTATAGGTGCTCCCTTACTAGAGAAATGGCCCACACAGAAATACTGAAAACTATAGAAAGAACTTGCAAACCCTAGAAACTATGTTGTGTATGTATGACCTTGTACATTCACTTTCTGAAACTTATGTGCTCCCTGGCTCACTGTAGCTCATATACATACACACTTTCCTGCACTATATCTTGAGTACATATGCACCCTCAGTGACCTTTGGAGCACATACAACTCCACCCTGTTGCGGTGGCTCTGATTTGTCGGATCTTCCTATGGCTGATCCTGTTCTCCCTTCTCCTTTGACATGAGTTGATCTCTATATGAAATTTCTTTCTCACCTATCCAATATCTCCTTGAATCACAGTACTTTGGGATTCATCCCTTGAGAAAAAGTCCTTCTTTCTCCTAAGAGTGACCTTGGTTCTCTCCAAAATCATATAAAGTATGTCCCTCCTTCACCCTTGACTTGGATTTATAATCTTGAGTTATGACCTAACCCTAATCTCCAAAATGATTGAGAGTTGATATTAAGTATCACCTCACTTGAGATCAATAGCTAAGATTTAATTCACTAATGCTAATAACTTTAACATTTCATTAAATTAAACTCAACTAATTAATAAAAGTACTTTACTTTAATAATTTTTTTAATTAAATTAGATTACTAAGGTAGAAGGATTTGGATGACTTAGATCTATGGGAAGTACCTGTCCAATACTACAAACATCAACATAATCATAGGATTTGTTTCAATGAATGTGGCATTGTGTAATTTTGGGGGGTTAAAAGGAAGTTCTTTTGATAGAGAAAGGGTTGGAAAATTGTGTATCTGTTAATGATAAAGATAAGGTTTTATATCTCTTTCATTTTTGTAAGTTGACTTTTATGAGTGTTCTTTATTTTCATGAAATTTATTTTAAATGCTTTCAACCCTTGACTTTTTGGTCTATGGATTCTCTGTTGATTGCTACTGGTCTTTGGATTCTCTATTGATTGCTACTGGTCTTTGGATTCTTTGGATTCTTCGGACTCCAAAGTTAGATCTAGATTCAGTTGCATGTGAACTCCATTCATTGAATCGATTCGGATCTAGATTCATTGCATGTGAACCCTTCTCTTTTGGTCTGTAGATTCTTTGTTGATTGCTACTGTTCTGGGTGGTGAATACATATGGATTCATAATGAAAAGTTGTAATATGGATATTTTAATTGATAAGAGTAAAGTAGCTATATATTTCATAAATATAATAATTATAAAAGAATACAGTTTTCCAATTTTTACAACATTAAACATTAAGCAACCAAAAAATAAATAAATTGTAATTGTTATTATACGTTCTCTCATAAAAAAACTTGAATCTTCCAATGTACATTATGATTCATATCTTAAGCATATCCCAATGTGTTTAATCATGGAAGCCAAATTCTTTAAACTCCCGAGCAAATTTGTGATGTTCATTAATCATGGAAGCCAAATTCTTTAAACTCCAGAGCAAATTTGTGATGTTCATTGTAGATTTCATCATAAAATAAGAAATTATTCTAAAGCTTGAGGACTTTATTGAGGGGTGAAAATTCTACTGAAACACTATAAGAGCCATGAAGAAAGTTTACTCTCTTTATAAGCCTATAGAAACATGCAAGTGAGTGCATCCATTGCTTATTATTTAGGTTAAAATGCTTATGATTTGTAACTTGCTAAGATCCACACAAACATAGAGTTAAAGGATATTATTCATCAAGATCACCAATTATGTTATGCTTATTGTGGGTATTGATTGTTCACTTTGTCTCTCAAACCATACAAAAATGCATGCTAGAGTGGATGTTTGATCCAGATTTAGGAGAAAAACGAGTTGATTAAGACATTGAATACAATAAAAATAGGGATATGAAGAAAGTGAACAATATGTTCTATTAAATAATGAAATAGGCTAAAACTGTAAAACTGCAGAAGTGAAACACTTGCTCGAATGATAGTAGTTATCTCTGAGAAGAGATGTGGATGCTACGTGTAGTTATCCATCTTAGCAGAATGAATTACAATAAGGCTCCAGAGGCCTCTTTTATATTACTCATGAAAGTCAAAGCCCTAGACATCCAAAAACCTAACCCTAGACGGTGAAACACCAAAAGTCATGTGGCCCCCTATGGGTAATTTTGTACCTCAACTTTCCAAAGTCGTAACTTTTGCATACGACCTCTATTTTAGGTGTGTTATAGCTCGTTGGAAAGGTCTTTCAGAGAAATCCACTTTAAACCTTCAAAAATCTTACTCCGTCTACAATTTGACTATGGTGATCCAAAAAAACAATGTTGAGGGCCCCAAAACGGCCCTAGAAGTACAACAAGATGTGTTGACATGAAAACATACAAAATAAGCATGTTGGATTAGGAGAGAGGACACCAGTATTGTTAGGGTCCTAACCCGCACATAGGTAGATCAATATATTAAAATGTAATAAAGGTCAATATTAATAAGGCCTTTCAATAAAATAGAATAAGGAGGATGTAATAAAACCTAATAGAAGCTTTCGCTTCTCGAAGGATCTTCCTCTAGATGCTTCTCTTGATAGACATATTTAGTATAAATAAGGGTCGAGGGTATGAAAACCCTAGCTTGGAGATTATTGTAACAGAGTTCTGCTTGACTGGAGGTTTCCCCCTCGAAGAGGACTATGAACATTGCTTTCTGAATCAAAGTGTTATTTCTATTGTTGTTCTCATATCATTTATGTGTTATTGTGGAGATTATGTTGGTTATATTAGTGTTATTCTGCCATTTCTAGCATTTTATTTCTGTTCTGCATATTTATTATATCTGGTATCTTGCAAGTGGTATCAGAGCACTTTCCTTGGCAGAAATTGTGGGAATTCTTATTTAGGGTAGAGACATATTCCGACGTCTTTAAGCCATAGAGATCCGTTGTTACGTGCATAAACCCACAGTTGAGGGATTCATACACGCAGGAACATTACTTATCTTTATACAACATTACAGATGACTTGGCCAAACTCTGGTATGGTGTTCTACATCTAGATCAAGAGCGTTGGCAATGGTGACAATGGAGAAAAAATTCTCGTCAAGGGTATATTGCTTGGACACAATTTGTGGTAGTGCTTTATGAACGCTTTGACACTGACACCAACCATTTGGGCCATTTGACAAAGCTGAAAAAATTAGGAACAGTGGAAGACTTCATAGTTGCATTTGAGCACCTGGATTTTCGAACAGAGGGCATGAGTAATGTTTTCTTTCAAGAGTGTTTTATCAGTGGCCTCAAGGAGGATATTCAGGCCCATGTCCTCATGGCTCGACCTTCGAGTTGGGTGGAGGCTACTAAAAAATCTAAAGAAGCAAAACAAGTTGTATCCTCTCAAAATCGTAAACCTTCCTTTATCCCTTGCCCAAAACCCATAAATCCCACTACTCCCTCTGCCCCATTAAAGATCCAAAAATTGACCAGGGATGAAATGGTTGAACATCAACTCAAATGCCTTTGTTATAATTGTGATGACAAATATTTCTCGAGCCACAAGTGTAAGGAACAAAATATTTTTATGGCCATCTCTGAGGATATTTCAGAAGAGGATGTTGAAACTCCCTTTGTGTCTGAGTCACCTGAAGTCACTGACATAACCCCTCCCTCACACCCTCCCAAAGTAGAACCCATCATTTCCATCAATGCTCTCAACGACTTCTCCACTCCCAAAACCCTCAAGTTAATCGGTTACATCAAGCATTAGAAGGTCATCATTCTAGTTGATAGTGGAAGCACCCATAATTTTATTCATCGTCGCATTGCCCAAGAAACTCATTGCTACATCCATGCTATCAACAATTTCCAAATCATGATTGCCAATGGTGGTTCCATGAAATGTGGAGGGCGCTGTGAAAATGCGCGTCTCAAAATCGGTGACTACTGCCTCAAATCCCATATGTTTCCTATCGACATGGGTGGTTGTGGCATTGTATTGGGTGCAGACTGGCTAAGAACTTTGGGTCCCATTCTCATGGATTTTAAGGAATTAACCATGCAATTCGACCAGGAAGGCCACCAATATAAATTCCAAGGCATCACTACTGGTTCACCTGAGGTAATTAGTTCACATCGCATGGAAAAGCTGCTCAAAAAAGGTCATTCTGGTATCATTTCCCAACTCCATGCCATACAAGCAACATAGACACCCCCGGTATTACATGACCTCCAAGCCCTCCTTTCTAAACATGAAATGGTATTTTCCACTCCCCAAGGACTCCCTCCTTCCTACTGTGTTCATGATCATTCCATTCCCCTTGTACCCAGAAGCCTTCCTCCCAATATCCGTCCATATTGCCACCCCTTCTCACAAAAAAATGAAATTGAGACAATGGTCTAGGAACTCCTTAGTGTAGGCATTATCCGTCCTAGTACGAGCCCTTACTCTTCTCCTGTAGTCATGGTCCTAAAGAAATAAGGTTCTTGGAGAATGTGTCCTGACTTCTGTGCCCTCAATAAACTGACCATTAAAGACAAATTTCCCATTCCTGTCATTGATGACCTCTTAGATGAATTGAGTGGTGCCCAATTATTTACTAAACTTGATCTTCACTCGGGCTATCACCAAATACGTATGATTGAGGCAGACATTCCCAAGACGACCTTTTTCACTCATGAGGGCCACTATGAGTTTTTGGTCATGCCCTTTGGCTTGTGTAATGCCCCCTCCACCTTCCAAAGCCTCATGAATCATGTCTTCTGTCCCTTTCTCTGTCATTTTGTCTTACTTTTCTTTGATGATATCCTCATCTATAGAAAAACCTAGATAGACCATCTTACTCATGTCGATCAAGTTCTCCATCTACTCTCTCAGCACCAAATTTTCTTGAAATAGTCCAAATGTGCTTTTTGTGCATCAGAAGTAGAATACTTGGGTCATCTGGTTGGCAAGGATGGCATCAGGGTGGACCCGAAAAATATTGAAGCTATGCAAGACTGGCTGCACCCAAAGACTCTCAAAATCTTGCATGGATTTCTGAGCTTAACAAGGTATTATCGCAAGTTTGTTAAGAACTATGGAAAGATTGCAACACCTCTCATGGCTCTCCTAAAAAGGAACTCTTTCACTTGGATTCGAGCTGCTGCTCATGCTTATCAAACATTGAAGATGGCCATGTGCACCACTCTGGTTTTTGCCTTTGTGATTTCACAAATACCTTTGTGTTGGAATGTGATGCCTCAGGGAAAGGAATCGACGCTATCCTTATGCAAGAGGGTCGACCTTTGGCCTTCACCAGCAAGCAACTGTCTAAAAGGAATCTGGGCAAACCCATTTATGAAAAGTAAATGTTGGCTATTATGCATGTTGTTGATCTATAGTTCCCTTATCTCTTGGGGAAATGCTTCCAAATTAAGATCGACCATCAAAGCCTCAAGTACTTTCTGGAACAACGCATTTCCTCCCAGGAGCAACAAAAATGGGTGACTAAGCTCTTTGGACATGATTATGAGATCATTTACAAGAAGGGAAAAGAGAATGTAGTGGTGGATGCACTGTCCCGAAAATATGAAGAAGAATGATCCCTTTTTTCTCTTTCCTTCATTGCACCAAATTGGCTCCAAGCTGTGTGCTAGGAATGGCTTCAAGATCCCAAAATTTCACATCTGATACAACAATTGCAGACCAAGGCTTTGGCTCCCCCAGGGTACTCTTGGATCCAGGATGAGCTTCGCTACAAAGGTTGTTTGTATTTAAGTAAACAATCAAAGCTTAAATACATGACACTTTATAAGCAAACTTCCCTCAAGGCCGAGCATTTTCAGAAGCTAGCACCCAAAATTTTATGGTCCTTATACAATTCTCAAGCGTGTGGGACAAGTCGCATATCAGTTAGCTCTGCCCAGTCAGTCGAAGCTACATCTTGTTTTTCATGTTTCATGCTTAAAGAAGGTGATTGGAACCAGGTGCCAAATTCAAACCAACCTTCCATAGTNGAAGCTGTTTTGGACCAGTGTGAGCATCTCTTGTGTTAGAGAATCATCAAGTAAGTGCTCTTCCATTGGAAAGATACAACTCCAGCAGATGCCACTTGGGAACCAACTACCATTCTACAGTAGTTTCCACATCTCAAGCCTTGAGGACAAGGTTTCTTTTAAGGGGGCAGACATGTTAGGGTCCTAACCCACACATAGGTATATCAATATATTCAGATGTAAGAAAGGTCAATATTAATAAGGCCTTTCAATAAAATAGAATAAGACGGATGTAAGAAGACCTAATGGAAGCTTCCTCTTCTAGAAGGATCTTCCTCTAGATATTTCTCTTGATAGACATGTTTAGTATAAATAAGGGTCGAGGGTATGAAAACCCTAGCTTGGAGATTATTGTAACAGAGCATTGCTCTACTGGAGGTTTCCCCCTCGAAGAGGCCTATGAACATTTCTTTCTGAATCAAAGTGCTATTTCTATTGTTGTTCTTATATCATTTATGTTTTATTGTGGAGATTACGCTGGTTATATTACTGTTATTCTGCCATTTCTAGCATTTTATTTCTATTCTGCGTATTTATTTAACTGGTATCTTGCAAGTATCCACCTAGAACATGTGTAGGGCTTCAGACATTCACAGAAGTGTAGAACCCACAATTACAAATAAGTATAGAAGAACAAGTTGAACTAAAAACGGACAAGAGGAGCCAGTTCGAATAGGTGAGTGGCCACCAATATCCATCTGGATCAATCCTCCCTCTTAGGAAGCAATGGTCTCCATTGCGTTGAGTTCCCCCATCAGGTGAAGAAACTTTTGCTAGATTTGGCCCCAGGTGAGACACTTGCCTTGGTGTAGGAGATGCCCGACCTTGATAAACCGATAAGGTTGGATCCTCTGCTGGCAAGTGGCCTTGACCTGTGTGTCCACTATCTAATCAGTGGATTCTTGTTCCATACGATCAGGGTTGAGCTCTTTTGGTGTCAGATGTTCTGCGATTTCTGAGGTGTCCAATAATGGTGGAAAATATGGCTAAAGGAGGTCCACATTGAAAACTGGGTGTAGGCCAAGGAAGGGTGGAGTGTTGAGCTCAAAAGAATTGCTACCCATAGACTTGGTCATAGTGTAAGGCCCATAGAAAAATGGGTGGAGCTTCTGATGGGGCCTTGTGAGATTCTCCTTCTGCAAATGTAACCATACTTTTCTGCCAATCGGAAACTGGTGCGATACCCTGTGTTGATCATAGCATTTCTTGTACTTAGCATTGGATTTCTGCAAAATCTCTTAGACTTGTTGGCTAATGTGCTGAATCCACTCAATGAATATGGTGGCTTTGTCGATCTAAGATTGAGCATGAGAAGAGTCTTTCTGTGTAGTGGCAAGAGGTAGTGCAACATCAATGGGACTCAAGGGTTGGAATTCCCACCCCACCTGAAATGGGCTATGGTCGGTGGAGCTATGGAGAGCTCTATTGTAATTGTGTTGAACATAGGAGAGGCTATCATCCCATGTACATGGATTATTAGAGTTGTACATGCACGGGATGTGCACAATCATCTGATTGAAGACCTCTGTTTGGTACTCTCTTTGGGGGTGGAAAGCATTGGATTTAGTGATCTTGGTGTCCAACATTGACTAGAGACTCGACCAAAATGTTCTTAGGAACCTATCGTCCCAGATGGAGATGATGGTCTGTGGTATCCCAAAATGGACCTAAACTCATTCGAAGAAGAGCTTGGGAGTAATTTTCACTGTGATATTCTTCTTGTAGGCTGTGAGGATAGCCATCTTCAAAAACCGATCAATGACCACAAATACGCAGTCATTTCCTTGCTTGGTGGATGGAAGGCCAGACATGTAATCCATTCAGATGGATTCCAAGGGCTTATCAAGAGTAGGAAGAGGGGTGTATAAGCCTTTCTTCTTGATGGTTGGTTTGGAAATGGCACAAGCAATGCAAGATCTGATATACTTGCTGACGTCCTGTCGAAGTTTTGCCCAATAAAAATGTTTCTGAAGAATGGCCACAGTTTTATCCATGCCAAAATGTCCTGCCATCCGACTGTAGTGAGATTCCTAAATCATATTTGCATACTCGCTTGTAGGAACATAGAGATGGACTAGATGGCATAATAGTCTATCCTGAATGTGAAAATCAGTGATAGTCGCACATGTACCCAAGACCTGATAGGTGGTGGCTAAATCCAGATATTGATGATAAAGTTGGGGCCACTTAGATGCCTCATGTCCACAGGAATGGAGCATAGTGGTGAGTGTAGCCACGAGAGGTCGACTGAGGAAATCAACGACACAATTTAAGATCCATGTCTTATACTTGAAGTTAGGATGGAATTACTGCAGATAGGTGGAACACTTCTAATGGAGGTCGTTCTGCAATTTCCCCTGTGTTAGTATGA